>ML304213.1:3245-34034 GCA_005239505.1 Nicotiana paniculata
TAATGATATTTGTTTGGGACATCAAATACGACCCAAGGAATCATAACCAGTGCTTTCAAAAATATCAAGTTACATTTTTTGGCATTTTATGGCAATTAAACTGGAATTCCGCTAGTCATGCATGTATTATCGCCTGCCACGGTCTAGGCCGGACGCCTTGGTACAGAGCCGATATCGGACATAGCCGGTATCGGATTGCATGATATTTGTACGGGACATCAAATACGACCCAAGGAACCATAACCAATGCTTCGAAATAATAAGGTTAATTTTGTGGCGTTTTATGGCAATTAAACTGGAATTCCTCCAATCGTGCATGTATTATTGCCTGCCATGGTCCAGGCCGGACGCCTTGGTATGGAGCCCGTACCCGATCATATGATATTTCTCTGGGACATCAAATACGACCCAAGGAACCATAACCAACGCTTAGAAATGATCAAGTTACATTTTTTGGCATTTTATGGAAATTAAACTAGAATTCCGCCAGTCGTGCCTGTATTATCGCCTGCTATGGTCCAGGCCTCACGCAGTGGTATGGAGCCTCTACCGGATTGCATGATATTTTTACGGGACATCAAATTCGACTCAAGGAACCACAACCAATGCTTCGAAATGATCAAGTTACATTTTTTGGCATTTTATGGCAATTAAACTAGAATTCTACTAGTCGTGCATGTATTATCGCGTGCCATGGTCCAAGCCGCACGCCTTTGTTTGGAGCCGATACCGGATTGCATGATATTTGTTCGGGACAGAAAATACGACCCAAGTAACCATAACCAAGGCTTCAAAATGATCAAGTTACATTTTTTGGCATTTTATGGCAATTAAATTGGAGTTCCGCCAATCGTGCCTGTATTATCGCCTGTCATGGTCCAGGCCGGATACCTTGGTACAGAGCCGGTACCGGTTCGCATGATATTTGTCCGGGACATCAAATACGACCTTAGGAACCATAACCAACGCTTCAGAATGATCAAGTTACATTTTTCGGCATTTTATGACAATGAAACTGGAATTTCGCTAGTCGTCCCTGTATTATCGCCTGCCGTAGTCCAGGCCGGACGCCTTGGTACTGAGCCGGTACCCGATCGTATGATATTTCTCCGGCACATCAAATACGACCCTAGGAACCACAACCAGCTCTTCGAAATGATTACATTTTGTAGCATTTTGTGGCAATTAAACTGGAATTCTGCTAGTGGTGCCTGTATTATCACCTGCCATGGTCCAGGCCTGACGGCTTGGTACGGTGCCGGTACCGGATCGCATGATATTTTTCCGGGACCGCAAATACAACCCAAGGAACCATAACTAGTGCTTCGAAATGAAAAAAGTTACATTTTTTTGCATTTTATGGCAATTAAACTGGAATTCTGCAGTCGTGCCTGTATTATCGCCTGCCATGGTCCAGGTCGGACTCCTTGGTACGAAGCCGGTACTAGATAACATGATATTTGTACGGGACATAAAATACGACCGAAGTAACAACAACAACCGCTTCGAAATGATCAAGTTACATTTTTTGGCATTTTATGGCAATCAAACTAGAATTCCGCCAGTCGTGCCTATATTATCGCGTGCCATGGTCCAGACCGGACGCCTTGATACGGAGCCGGTACCGGGTGGCATGATATTTTTCCGGGACATCAAATATGACCCAAGGAACCATAACCAATGCTTCGAAATGATCAAGTTACATTTTTTGGCATTTTATAGTAATTAAACTGAAATTCCGCCAGTCGTGCTTGTATTATCGCCTGCCATGGTCCAGGTTGGACGTCTTGGTACGGAGCCGATACCGGATCGCATAATATTTTTCCGAGACATCACGTACGACCCAAGGAATAATAACCAACACTTTGAAATGATCAAGTTACATTTTTTGGCATTCTATGGCAATTAAAATGGAATTGCGCCAGTCGTGTCTGTATTATCGCCTGCCATAGTCCAGGTCGGACGCCTTGGTACGGAGCCGGTTCCGAATCGCATGATATTTATGCGGGATAGACAATACGACCTAAGGAACTATAACAAACGCTTCGAAATGATCAAGTTACATTTTTTGGCATTTGATGGAAATTAAATTGGAATTCCTCCAGTCATGCCTGTATTATCGCCTGCCATGGTCCATGCCGGACGCCTTGGTACGGAGCCGTTACTGGATCACATGATATTTGTCTCGGATAGCAAATACGACCCAAGGAACCATAACCAAGTTTTCGAAATGATCAAGTTACATTTTTTGGCCTTTTTATCGCAATTAAATTGGAGTTCCGCCAGTCGTGCCTGTATTATCGCCTGCCATGGTCCAGGCTGGATAACTTGGTACGAAGCTGGTACTGGATCGCATGATATTTTTCTGAGACATCAAATACGACCTTAGGAACCATAACAACCACTTCGAAATGATCAAGTTACATTTTTCGGCATTTTATGACAATAAAACTGGAATTTCGCTAGTCGTGCCTGTATTATCGCCTGCCATAGTCCAGGCCGGACGCCTTGGTACGGAGCCAGTACTGGATCACATTATATTTTTCCGGGACATCAAATACGATCCAAGGAACCATAACCAACGCTTCAAAATGATCAAGTTACATTTTTTGGCATTTTATGCCAATTAAAATGGAATTCCGCCAGTCGTGCCTGTATTATCGCCTTCCATGACCCACGCCAGACGCCTTGGTACAGAGCCGGTACTGGATCGCATGATATTTGTTTGGGACATCAAATACGACCCAAGGAACCATAACCAATGCTTCGAAATGATCAAGTTATATTTTTTGGCATTTTATGGCAATTAAACTGGAATTCTGCTTGTCATGCCTGTATTATCGCCTGCCATGGTCTAGGCCGGACGCCTTGGTACAGAGCCGGTATCGGATTGCATGACATTTTGACGGGACATAAAATATGACCCAAGGAACCATAACCAATGCTTCGAAATGATCAAGTTATATTTTTTGGCATTTTATGGCAATTAAACTGGAATTCTGCTTGTCATGCCTGTATTATCGCCTGCCATGGTCTAGGCCGGACGCCTTGGTACAGAGCCGGTATCGGATTGCATGACATTTTGACGGGACATAAAATATGACCCAAGGAACCATAACCAATGCTTCGAAATGATCAAGTTATATTTTTTGGCATTTTAGGGCAATTAACTTGGAATTCCGCCAGTCGTGCATTTATTATCGCCTGCCATGGTCCAGGCCGGATGCCTTGATACGGAGCCGGTACCGGATCACATGATATTTATCCGGGACATCAAATACGACCTTAGGAACCATAACCAACACTTCAAAATGATCAAGTTACATTTTTTGGCATTTTATGATAATGAAACTGGAATTCTGCCAGTCGTGCCTGTATTATCGCCTGCCATGGTCCAGGCCGGATGCCTTGGTATGGAGCCGGTACCCGATCGCATGATATTTATCCGTGACATAAAATACGACCCAAAGAATCATAACCAACACTCCGAAATTATCAAGTTACATTTTTTGGCATTTTATGATAATGAAACTGAAATTCGGCCAGTCGTGCCTGTATTATCGCCTGCCATGGTCCAGGCCGGACGCCTTGGTACGGAGCCGGTACCGGATCACATGATATTTGCCTGGGACATCAAATATGACCTTAGGAACCATAACCAACGCTTTGAAATGATCAAGTTAAATTTTTGGCATTTTATGACAATGAAATTCGAATTCCGCTAGTCCTACCTGTATTATCGCCCGCCATGGTCCATGCCGAACGCCTTGGTACAGAGCCAGTACCCGATCACAAGCTATTTCTCCGGGACATCAAATACGACCCAAGGAACCATAAACAATGCTTAGAAATAGTCAAGTTACATTTTCTGGCATTTTATCGAAATTAAACTAGAATTCCGCTAGTCGTGCCTGTATTATCGCCTGCCATGGTCCAGGTCGGATGCCTTGGTGTAGAACTGGTACCGGATCGCATGATATTTTTCTGGAACCGCAAATACGACCCAAGGAACATTAACCAACGAATCGAAATGATTAAGTTATATTTTTTGGCATTTTCTAGAAATTAAATTGGAATTCCGCTAGTCGTCCCTGTATTATCGCCTGCCATGGTCCAGGCCGGACGCCTTGGTACGGAGCCGGTACCAGATCTCATGATATATTTCCGGGATAGAAAATATGACCCAAGGAACCATAACTAACGCTTTGAAATGATCAAGTTACATTTTTTGGCATTTTATGGCAATTAAACTGGAATTCTGCCAGTCGTGCCTGTATAATCGCCTGCCATGGTCCAGGCCGGATGCCTTGGTATGGAGCCGGTACCCGATCGCATGATATTTCTCCGTGACATAAAATACGACCCAAGGAATCATAACCAACACTCCGAAATTATCAAGTTACATTTTTTGGCATTCTACGGCAATTAGACTGGAATTTTGCCAGTCGTGCGTGTATTATTGCCTGCTATGGTCCAGGCCGGACGCCTTGGTACGGAGCCGGTACCGGATCACATGATATTTTTCTGGGACAGCAAATACGACCCAAGGAAGCATAACCAATGCTTCGAAATAATGAAGTTACATTTTTTAGCATTTTATGGAAATTAAACTTGAATTCCGCCAGTCATGCTTGTATTATCACCTGCCAAGGTGCAGGCCGGACGCCTTTGTACGGAGCCGGTACCGGATCACATGATATTTGTCCGGGACAGCAAATACAACCCTAGGAACCATAAGCAAGGCTTCGAAATGATCAAGTTACATGTTTTGGCATTTTATGGAAATTAAATTGGAATTCCGCCAGTCGTGCCTGTATTATCGCCTTCCATGTTCCAAGCCGGATGCTTTGGTACAGAGCCAGTACCGAATTGCATGATATTTGTCCGGGACATCAAATACGACCTTAGGAACCATAACCAACAATTCGAAATGATCAAGTTACATTTTTTAGCATTTTATGACAATGAAACTGGAATTCCGCTAGTCGTGCCTATATAATCGCCTGCCATGGTCCAGGTCGGACGCCTTGGTACGGAGCCGGTATCGGATAGCATGATATTTGTTCGGGACATCAAATACGACCCAAGGAACCATAACCAACCCTTCGAAAGTATCAATTTACAATTTTTTGGCATTTTATGGCAATTAAACTGGAACTCCGCCAGTCGTGCCTATATTATTGTCTGCCATGGTTCAGGCCGGATGCCTTGGTACGGAGCCGGTACCGGATCGCATGATATTTGTCTAGGACATCAAATACGACCCAATGAACCAGAAGCAACGCTTCGAAATGATCAAGTTACATTTTTTAGCATTTTGTGGCAAATAAACTGGATATCTACCAGTCGTGCCTGTATTATCGCCTGCCATGGTCCAGGCCAGACGCCTTGGTACGGAGCCAATACTGGATCACATGATATTTGTTTGGGACTTCAAATACGACCCAAGGAACCATCACCAGCGCTTCGAAATGATCAAGTTACAGTTTTTGGCATTTTATGGCAATTAAACTGGAATTCCGCTAATCGTGCCTGTATTATCGCCTGCTATGGTCTAGGCCGGACGCCTTGGTACAGAGCCGGTATCGGATTCCATGATATTTTTACGGGACATCAAATACGACCCAAGGAACCATAACCAATTCTTCGAAATGATCAAGTTAATTTTATGGCATTTTATGGCAATTAAACTGGAATTTCGCCAATCGTGCATGTATTATTGCCTGCCATGGTGCAGGCCGGACGCCTTGGTACGAAGCCGGTACCCGATCATATGATATTTCTCCGAACATCAAATACGACCCAAGGAACCATAACCAACACTTAGAAATGATCAAGTTACATTTTTTGGCATTTTATGGAAATTAAACTAGAATTCCGCCAGTCGTGCCTGTATTATCGCCTGCCATAGTCCAAGCCGGACGCATTGGTACAGAGATGGTACCGGATTGCATGATATTTTTATGGGACATTAAATCCACTCAAGGAACCACAACCAACGCTTCAAAATGATCAAGTTACATTTTTTGGCATTTTATGGTAATTAAACTAGAATTCTGCTAGTCGTGGTTGTATTATCGTCTGCCATGGTCCAAGCCACACGCCTTGGTACGAAGCTGATACCGGATCGAATGATATTTGTTGGGGACAGCAAATACGACCCAAGGAACAATAACCAAGGCTTCGAAATGATCAAGTTACATTTTTTTGCACTTTATGGCAATTAAATTGGAATTCCGCCAGTCGTGCCTGTATTATCGCCTGCCATGGTCCAGGCCGGATGCGTTGGTATGGAGCCGGTACCAGATCACATGATATTTGTCCGGGACATCAAATACGATCTTAGGAACCATAACCAACACTTCGAAATGATCAACTTACATTTTTGGCATTTTATGACAATGAAACTGGAATTCCGCTAGTCGTGCTTGTATTATCGCCTGCCATGGTCCAGGCCTGACGCCTTGGTACGGAGCCGGTATCGGATAACATGATATTTGTCTGGGATATAAAATACGACCCAAGGAACCATAACCAACGCTTCGCAATGATATTTTTTTGGCATTTTATGGCAATTAAACTGGAATTCCGCCAATCGTGCCTGTATTATCGCCTGCCATGGTCCAGGCCAGAAGCCTTGGAACGGAGCCGGTTCCGAATAACATGATATTTGTCCGGGACATCAAATACGACCCAAGGAACCATAACCAATGCCTTCGAAATATTCAAGTTACATTTTTTTTAGCATTTTATGGCAATTAAACTGGAATTCCACCAATCTTGCCTGTATTATCGCCTTCCATGGTCCAGGCCGGACGCCTAGGTACGGAGCCGGTACCGGATCGCATGATATTTGTTCGGGCTATCAAATACGACCTTAGGAACCCTAACCAACGCTTATAAATGATCAAGTTACATTTTTTGGCATTTTATGGCAACAAAACTGGAATTCCGCTAGTCGTGGTTGTATTATCGCCTGCCATTGTCCAGGCTGGACGCCTTGGTACGGAGCCGGTACCGGATTGCATGATATTTTTCTGGGACATCAAATACGACCCATGGAACCATAACCAATGCTTCAAAATGATCAAGTTAAACTTTTTGGCATTTTATGGAAATTAAACTGGAATTCCGCTAGTCGTGCTTGTATTATCGCCTGCCATGGTCCAGGCTGGACGCCTTGGTACGAAGCTGGTACCGGATTGCATGATGTTTGTCTGGGACATCAAATATGACCCAAGGAACCATAAAAAATGCTTCGAAATGATCAAGTTACATTTTTTGGCATTTTATGGTGATTAAACTGGGATTCAGCCAGTCGTGTCTGTATTATCGCCTGCCATGGTCCAGGCCGGACGCCTAGGTGCGGAGCCGATACCGGATCGCATGATATTTATACGGGACATCAAATACGACCTTATGAACCATAATCAACGCTTCGAAATGATCAAGTTACATTTTTTGGCATCTTATGACAATGAACTTGAATCGGCCAGTCGTGCCTATATTATCGCCTGCCATGGTCCAGACCAAACCCCTTCGAAATGATCAAGTTATATTTTTTGGCCATTAAACTGGAATTCCGCTAGTCGTGCCTGTATTATCGCCTGCCATGGTCCACGCCGGACACCTTGGTACTGAGCTAGTACCCGATTGCATGATATTTCTCCGGGACTTCAAATACGACCCATGTAACCATAACCAACGCTTCGAAATGATCAAGTTACATTTTTTAGCATTTTGTGGAAATTAAACTTGTATTCCGCCAGTCGTGCCTATATTATTGTCTGCCATGGTTCAGGCCGGACGCCTTGGTACGGCGCCGGTACCGGATCGCATGATATTTTTCCGGGACATCAAATACGATCCAAGGAACCATAACCAACGCTTCGAAATGATCAAGTTACATATTTTGGCATTTTATGGCAATTAAACTGGAATTCCAACAATCGTGCATGTATTATCGCCTGCCATGGTCCAAGTCGGACGCCTTGGTACGTAGCCGGTACCCGATCACATGATATTTCTCCGGGACATCAAATACGACCCAAGGAACCATAACCAACTCTTACAAATGATCAAATTAAATTTTTTGGCATTTTATGGAAATTAAACTAGAATTCTGCCAGTCGTGCCAGTATTATCGCCTGCCATGGTCCAGGCCGGAAGCCTTGGTATGGATACGGTACCAGTTTGCATGATATTTTTTCGGGACATTAAATACGACCCAAGGAACCACAACCAACGCTTCTAAATGATCAAGTTACATTTTTTGGCATTTTATGGCAATTAAAATAGAATTCCGCTAGTCGTGCATGTATTATCGCTTGCCATGGTCCAAGCCGCACGCCTTGGTACAGAGCCGATATCGGATCGCATGATATTTGTTCGGGACTGCAAATACGACCCCAGGAACCATAACCAAGGCTGGAAATGATCAAGTTACATTTTTTGGTATTTTATGGCAATTAAATTGGAATTCTGCCAGTCGTGCCTGTATTATCGCCTGCCATGGTCCAGGCCGGATGCCTTGATAAGGAGCCGGTATCGGATCGCATGATATTTTTCTGGGACATCAAATACGACCATAGGAACCATAACCAACGCTTCAAAATGATCAAGTTACTTTTTTTGGCATTTTATGACAATGAAACTGGAATTCCGCCAGTCGTGCCTGTATTATCGCCTGCCATGGTCCAAGTCGGACGCCTTGGTACGGAGCCGGTACCAGATTGCATGATATTTGTCCGGGACATCAAATAAGAACCATGTAACTATACCAATGCTTCGAAGTGATCACGTTACATTTTTTGGCCATTAAACTTGAATTCCGCTAGTCGTGCCTGTATTATCACCTGCCATGGTCCACGCCGGACACCTTGGTACTGAGCTAGTACCCGATTGCATGATATTTCTCCGGGACTTCAAATACGACCCATGTAACCATAACCAACGCTTCGAAATGATCAAGTTACATTTTTTAGCATTTTGTGGAAATTAAACTGGTATTCCGCCAATCGTGCCTATATTATTGTCTGCCATGGTTCAGGCCGGACGCCTTGGTACGGAGCCGGTACCGAAACCCATGATATTTGTCCGGGACATAAAATATGACCCAAGGAACCATAAACAATGCTTCGAAATGATCAAGTTACATTTTTTGGCATTTTATGGCAGTTAAACTGGAATTCTGCCAGTCGTGCCTGTATAATCGCCTCCCATGGTCCAGGCCGGACGCCTTGGTATGAAGCCGGTAATCAATCGCATAATATTTCTCTGGGACATGAAATACGGCCCAAAGAACCATAACCAAGGCTTCGAAATGATCAAGTTACATTTTTTGGCATTTTATGGCAATTAATTTGGAATTCCGCCAGTCGTGCCTGTATTATCGCCTGCCATATTCCAGGCCAGATGCCTTGGCACAGAGCCAGTACCGAATCGCATGATATTTATCTGGGACATCAAATACGATCTTAGAACCCATAACCAATGATTCGAAATGATCAAGTTAAATTTTTTGGCATTTTATGACAATAAAATTTGAATTCCGCTAGTCGTGCCTATATAATCGCCTGCCATGGTCCAGGCCAGACGCCATGGTACGGAGCCGGTACCGCATAGCATGATATTTGTCTGGGACATCAAATACGACCCAAGTAACCATAACCAATGCTTCGAAATGATCAAGTTATATTTTTTGGCATTTTATAGCAATTAAACTGGAATTCCGCCAGTCGTGCCTATATTATTGTCTGCCATAGTTCAGGCCGGACGCCTTGGTACGAATTCGGTACCGGATCGCATTATATTTTTCCGGGACATCAAATACGACCCAAGGAACCATAACCAACGCTTCAAAATGATCAAGTTATTTTTTTTTGGCCTTTTATGGAAATTAAACTAGAATTCTGCCAGTCGTGCCTGTATTATTAACTACCATGGTTCAGGCGAGACGCCTTGGTATGGAGCCGGTACCGGATCTCATGATATGTTTCTGGGACATCAAATACGACCCAAGGAACCATAACCAATGCTTCGAAATGATCAAGTTTCATTTTTTGGCATTTTATAGTAATTAAACCGAAATTACGCCAGTCGTGCCTATATTATCGCCTCCCATGGTCCAGGCTGGACGTCTTGGTAAGGAGTCGTTACCGGATCGCATGATATTTATCCGAGACATCAAATACGACCCAAGGAACCATAACCAGTGCTTCATAATGATCAAGTTATAGTTTTTGGCATTTTATAGTAATTAAACTGAAATCACGCAAGTCTTGCCTGTATTATCGCCTGCCATGGTCCAGGCTGGACGTCTTGGTACGAAGCCGGTACCGGATCGCATGATATTTGTTTCGAGACATCAAATACGACCCAAGTAACCATAACCAACACTTCGAAATTATCAAGTTAAGTTTTTTGGCATTTTATGGCAATTAAACTGGAATTCCGCCAGTCGTTCCTGTAGTATCGCCTCCCATGGTCCAGGTCGGACGCCTTGGTACGGAGCTCGTACCGGAATGCATGTATTTGTTCGGGACATCAAATACGACCCAAGGAACCATAACCATTGCTTCGAAACGATCAAGTTACATTTTTTGGCATTTTATGGCAATTAAACTGGAATTCCGCCAGTCGTGCCTGTATTATCGCCTGCCATGGTCCAAGCCGGACTCCTTGGTACGGAACCGGTACCGGATCGCATGATATATGTCCGGGACAGCAAATACGACCCAAGGAACCATAACCAACGCTTCGAAATGATCAAATTACATTTTTTGGCATTTTATGGTAATTAAACTAGAATTCCGGCAGCTGTGCCTGTATAATTGCCTACCATGATTCAGGCCGGATGCCTTGGTACGGAGCCGGTACCGGATCTCATGATATTTTTCCGGGACATCAAATACGACTTAAGGAACCATAACAACCGCGTCGAAATGATTAAGTTCCATTTTTTGGCATTTTATAGTAATTAAACCGATATTTTGCCAGTCGTGCCTGTATTATCGCGTGCCATGGTCCAGGCCGGACTCCTTGGTACGGAGCCGGTACCGGATCACATGATATTTTTATGGGACATCAAATAGGACCCAAGGAATAAAAACCAACGCTTCGAAATGATCAAGTTACATTTTTGGCATTTTATGGAAATTAAATTGAAATTCCGCCAGTCATGCCTGTATTATCGCCTGCCATGGTCCAGGCCGGACTCCTTGGTACGGAGCCGGTACCGTATAACATGATATTTGTCCGGGACATCAAATAGGACCCAAAGAACAAGAACAAACACTTCGAAATGATCAAGTTACATTTTTTGGCATTTTATGGCGATTAAATTGGAATTTCTCCAGTCGTGCCTGTATTATCGCCTGCCATGGTCCAGGCCGGATACTTTGTTACGGAGCCGGTACCGGATCGTATGATATTTGTCCGAGACATCAAATACGACCCAAGGAACCATCACCAGTGCTTCGAAATGATTAAGTTACATTTTTTGTCATTTTATGGCAATTAAACTTGAATTCTGCCAGTCGTGCTTGTATTATCGCCTGCCATGGTCCAGGCCGGACTCCGTGGTACAAAGCCGGTACCGGACCACATGATATTTGTACGGGACATCAAATAGGACCCAAGGAAAAAAAAACCAACACTTCGAAATGATCAAGTTACATTTTTTGGCATTTTATTGAAATTAAATTGGAATTCCATCAGTCATGCTTGTATTTTCGCGTGCCATGGTCCAGGCTGGACACTTTGGTACGGATCACATGATATTTTTCCCGGACAACAAATACGACCCAAGGAACCATAACCAAGGCTTCGAAATTATCAAGTTACATTTTTTGGCATTTTATGGCAATTAAATTGGAATTCCGCCAGTCGTGCATGTATTATCGCCTGCCATGGTCCAGGCCGGTACCAGATCGCATGATATTTTTCCGGGACAACAAATACGATCTTAGGAACCATAACCAACGCTTCGAAATGATCAACTTACATTTTTGGCATTTTATGACAATGAAACTGGAATTTCGCTAGTCGTGCTTGTATTATCGCCTGCCATGGTCCAGGCCGGTACCAGATCGCATGATATTTTTCCGTGACAACAAATACGATCTTAGGAACCATAACCAACGCTTCGCAATGATAAAGTTACATTTTTTGGCATTTTATGGCAATTAAACTGGAATTCCGTCAATCGTGCCTGTATTATCGCCTGCCATGGTCCAGGACAGAATCCTTGGAACGGGGCCGCTTTCGGATAACATGATATTTGTCCGGGACATCAAATACGACCCAAGGAACCATAACCAATGCCTTCGAAATATTCATGTTACATTTTTTGGCATTTTATGGCAATTAAACTCGAATTCCGCCAATCTTGCCTGTATTATCGCCTTCCATGGTCCAGGTCGGACTCCTAGGTACGGAGCCGGTATCGGATCACATGATATTTGTTTGGTCTATCAAATACGACCTTAGGAACCATAACCAACACTTAGAAATGATCAAGTTACATTTTTTGGCATTTTATGGCAACGAAACTGCAATTCCGCTAGTCGTGGTTGTATTATCGCCTGCCATTGTCCAGGCTGGACGCCTTGGTACGGAGCCGGTACCGGATTGCATGATATTTTACCGGGACATCAAATACGACCCATAGAACCATAACCAATGCTTCAAAATGATCAAGTTAAACTTTTTGGCATTTTATGGAAATTAAACTAGAATTCCGCTAGTCGTGCTTGTATTATCGCCTGCCATGGTCAAGGTTGGACGCCTTGGTACGAAGCTGGTACCGGATTGCATGATATTTGTCCGGGACATCAAATATGACCCAAGGAACCATAAACAATGCTTCGAAATGATCAAGTTACATTTTTTGGCATTTTAAGGTAATTAAACTGGGATTCAGCCAGTCGTGTCTGTATTATCGCCTGCCATGGTCCAGGCCTGACGGCTAGGTACCGAGCCGATACCTGATCGCATGATATTTGTACGGGACATCAAATACTACCTTAGGAACCATAATAAACGCTTCGAAATGATCAAGTTACATTTTTTGGCATCGTATGACAATGAACTTGAATAGGCCAGACGTGCCTATACTATCGCATGCCATGGTCCACACCAAACGCCTTGGTACGGAGCCGGTACCAGATTGCATGATATTTGTCCGAGACATCAAATAAGAACCATCTAACCATAACCAATGCTTCAAAATGACCAAGTTACATTTTTTGGCCATTAAACTGGAATTCCGCTAGTCGTGCCTGTATTATCGCCTGCCATGGTCCACGCCGGACGCCTTGGTACGGAGCCCGTACTGGAATGCATGATATTTGTCCGGGACATCGAATACGACCCAAGGAACCATAACCAATGCTTCATAATGATCAAGTTATAGTTTTCTGCATTTTATAGTAATTAAACTGAAATCCCGCCATTCCTGCCTGTATTATCGCCTGCCATGGTCCAGGCTGGACGTCTTGGTACGGAGCCGGTACCGGATCGCATGATATTTGTTTTGAGATATCAAATACGACCCAAGGAACCATAACCAACGCTTCGAAATTATCAAGTTATATTTTTTGGCATTTTATGGCAATTAAACTGGAATTCCGCCAGTAGTTCCTGTATTATCGCCTCCCATGGTCCAGGTCGGACGCCTTGGTACGGAGCCTGTACCGGAATGCATGATATTTGTCCGAGACATCAAATACGACCCAAGGAACCATAACCAACGCTTCGAAACGATCAAGTTACATTTTTTGGCATTTTATGGCAATTAAACTGGAATTTCGCCAGTCGTGCCTGTATTATCGCCTGCCATGGTCCAGGCCGGACGCCTTGGTACGGAACCGGTACCGGATCGCATGATATATGTCCGGGACAGTAAATACGACCCAAGGAACCATAACCAACGCTTCGAAATGATCAAATTACATTTTTTGGAATTTTATGGTAATTAAACTAGAATTCCGTCAGTCGTGCCTGTATAATTGCCTACCATGATTCAGGCTGGACGCCTTGGTACGGAGCCGGTACCGGATCTCATGATATTTTTCCGGGACATCAAATACGACCCAAGGAACCATAACAACCTCGTCGAAATGATTAAGTTTCATTTTTTGGCATTTTATAGTAATTAAACCGATATTTTGCCAGTCGTGCATGTATTATCGCGTGCCATGGTCCAGGCCGGACTCCTTGGTACGAAGCCGGTACCGGATCATATGATATTTGTATGGGACATCAAATAGGACCCAAGTAATAAAAACCAACGCTTCGAAATGATCAAGTTACATTTTTTGGCATTTTATGGAAATTAAATTGGAATTCCGCCAATCATGCATGTATTATCGCCTGCCATGGTCCTGGCCGGACACCTTGGTACGGAGCCGGTACCGGATCGCATGATATTTGTCTCGGATAGCAAATACGACCCAAGGAACCATAACCAAGGCTTCGAAATGATCAAGTTACATTTTTTGGCATTTTATGGCGATTAAATTGTAATTTCTCCAGTCGTGCATGTATTATCGCCTGCCATGGTCCAGGCCGGATACCTTGTTACAGCGCCGGTACCGGATCGTATGATATTTTTCCGAGACATCAAATACGATCCAAGGAACCATCACCAGTGCTTCGAAATGATTAAGTTACATTTTTTGTCATTTTATGGAAATTAAACTGGAATTCCGCCAGTCGTGCTTGTATTATCTCTTGCCATGGTCCAGGCCGGACTCCTTGGTACAAAGCCGGTACCGGACCACATGATATTTGTATGGGACATCAAATAGGACCCAAGGAACAAAAACCAACACTTCGAAATGATCAAGTTACAATTTTGGGCATTTTATTGAAATTAAATTGGAATTCCGCCAGTCATGCTTGTATTTTCGCCTGCCATGGTCCAGGCCGGACACTTTGGTACGGAGCCGGTACTGGATCACATGATATTTGTCCCGAACAACAAATACGACCCAAGGAACCATAACCAAGGCTTCGAAATGATCAAGTTACATTTTTTGGCATTTTATGGCAATTAAATTGGAATTCCGCCAGCCATGCCTGTATTATCGCCTGCCATGGTCCAAGCCGAACAACCTTGTACGGAGCCGGTACCGGATCACATGATATTTTTTCTGGACATCAAATACGACCCAAGGAACCATAACCAAGGCTTCTAAATGATCAAGTTACATTTTTTGGCATTTTATGGCAATTAAATTGGAATTCCGCCAGTCGTACATATATTATCGCCTGCCATGGTCCAGGCCGGATGCGTTGGTATGGACCCGGTACCAGATCACATGATATTTGTCCGGGACATCAAATACGATCTTAGGAACCATAACCAATGCTTCGAAATGATCAAGCTACATTTTTTGGCATTTTATGACAATGAAACTGGAATTCCGCTAGTCGTGCTTGTATTATCGCCTGCCATGGTCCACGCCTGACGCCTTGGTACGGAGCCGGTACTGGATTATATGATATTTGTCCGGGATATCAAATACAACCCAAGGAACCATAATCAATGCTTCGCAATGACAAACTTACATTTTTTGGCATTTTATGGCAATTAAACTGGAATTCCGCCAATCGTGCATGTATTATCACCTGCCATGGTCCAAACCAGAAGCCTTGGAACGGAGCCGGTTCCGGATAACATGATATTTGTCCGGGACATCAAATACGACCCAAGGAACCATAACCAATGCCTTCGAAATATTCAAGTTACATTTTTTGGCATTTTATGGCAATTAAACTGGGATTCCGCCAATCTTGCCTGTATTATCGCCTTCCATGGTCCAGGCCAGACGCCTAGGTAAGGAACCGGTACCGGATCGCATGATATTTTTTTGGGACATCAAAGACGACCTTAGGAACCATAAGCAACGCTTAGAAATTATCAAGTTACATTTTTTGGCATTTTATGGCAGTGAAACTGGAATTCTACTAGTCTTGGTTGTATTATCGCCTGCCATTGTCCAGGCTGGACGCCTTGGTATGGAGCCGGTACCGGATTGCTTGATATTTACCGAGACATCAAATACGACCCATAGAACCATAACAATTTCGTCAAAATGATCAAGTAACATTTTTTGGCATTTTATCGAAATTAAACTGGAATTCCGCTAGTCGTGCTTGTATTATCGCCTGCCATGGTCCAGGCTGGACGCCTTGGTACGAAGCCGGTACCGGATCGCATGATATTTTTCCGGGACATCAAATATGACCCAAGGAACCATAACCAATGCTTCGAAATGATCAAGTTACATTTTTTGGCATTTTATGCTAATTAAACTGGGATTCCGCCAGTCGTGTCTGTATTATCGTATGCCATAGTCCAAGCCGGACGCCTAGGTAAGCAGCCGATACCGGATCGCATGATATTTGTACGGGACATCAAATACGAACTTAGGAACCATAATCAACGCTTCGAAACGATCAAGTTACATTCTTTGGCATCTTATGAAAATGAACTTGAATCGGCCAGTCGTGCCTATATTATCGCCTGCCATGGTCCAAACCAAACGCCTTGGTACGGAGCCGGTACCAGATTGCATGATATTTTTCCGGGACATTAAATACGACCCAAGGAACCATAACCAACGCTTCGAAATGATCAAGTTACATTTTTTAGCATTTTGTGGAAATTAAACTGGTATTCCGCCAGTGGTGCCTGTATTATCGCCTGCCATGGTCCAGGCCGGATGGCTTGATACGGAGCCGGTACTAGATCGCATGATATTTTTTCGGGAAAGCAAATACGACCCAAGGAACCACAACCAACCCTTCGAAATAATCAAGTTACATTTTTTGGCATTCTATGGCAATTAAATTGGAATTCCACCCGTAGTGCCTATATTATTGTCTGCCATGGTTCAGGCCGGACGCCTTGGTATGGAGCCGGTACCGAATAGCATGGTATTTATCCGGGACATCAAATACAACCCAAGGAACCATAACCAACGCTTCGAAATGATCAAGTTACATATTTTGGCATTTTATGGCAATTAAACTGGAATTCCAACAATCGTGCATGTATTCTCGCCTGTCATGGTCCAAGCCGGAAGCCTTGGTACAGAGCCGGTACCCGATTACTTGATATTTCTCCGGGAAATCAAATACGACCCAAGGAACCATAACCAAAGCTTAGAAATGATCAAATTAAATGTTTTGGCATTTTATGGAAATTAAACTAGAATTCTGCCAGTCGTGCCTGTATTATCGCCTGCCATGGTCCACGCCGGACGCCTTGGTATGGATACGATACCAGATAGCATGATATTTTTACGGGACATCAAATACGACCCAAGGAACCACAACCAATGCTTCGAAAGGATCAAGTTACATTTTTTGGCATTTTATGGCAATTAAAATAGAATTCCTCTAGTCGTGCCTGTATTATCGCTTGCCATGGTCCAAGTCGCACGCCTTGGTATAGAGCCGATATCGTATCGCATGATATTTGTTCAGTACTGCATATACGACCCAAGGAACCATAACCAAGGCTTCGAAATGATCAAGTTACATTTTTTGGCATTTTATGGAAATTAAATTCGAATTCCGCCAGTCGTGCCTGTATTATCTCCTGCCATGGTCCAGGCCAGATGCCTTGATATGGAGCCGGTACCGGATCGCATGATATTTTTCTAGGACATCAAATACAACCTTAGGAACCATAACCAATGCTTCAAAATGATCAAGTTACATTTTTTGGCATTTTATGACAATGAAACTGGAATTCCGCCAGTCGTGCCTGTATTATCGCCTGCCATGGTCCAAATCGGACGCCTTAGTACGGAGCCGGTACCAGATCGCATGATATATGTTCGGGACATCAAATACAACCTTAGGAACCATAACCAACGCTTCGAAATGATCAATTTACATTTTTTGGCATTTTATGACAATGAAACTGGAATTCCGCTAGTCGTGCATGTATTATCGCCTGCCATGGTCCAGGCTGAACGCCTTGGTATGGAGCCGGTACCCGATCACATGATATTTCTCCGGGACATCAAATACGACCCAAGGAACCATAACCAATGCTTATAAATAATTATGTTACATTTTTTGGCATTTTATGGAAATTAAACTAGAATTCCACTAGTCGTTCCTGTATCGCCTGCCATGGTCCAGGCCGGACGCCTTGGTACGGAGCCAATACCGTGTCGCATGATATTTGTCTAGGACCGCAAATACGACGCAACGACAATAACCAAGGCTTCGAAATGATCAAGTTACATTTTTTGGCATTTTCTGGCAATTAAATTGGAATTTCGCCAGTCGTCCCTGTATTATCGCCTGCTATGGTCCAGGCCGGACGCCTTGGTATGAAGCCGGTACTCAAGCGCATAATATTTCTCCAGGACATGAAATACGACCCAAGGAACCATAACCAAGGCTTCGAAATGATCAAGTTACATTTTTTGGCATTTTATGGCAATTAAACTGGAATTCCGCCAGTCGTGCCTGTATTATCGCTTGCCATGTTCCAGGCCGGATGCCTTGTCACAGAGCCGGTACCGAATCACATGATATTTATCTGGGACATCAAATACGATCTTAGAATCCATAACCAACGATTCGGAATGATCAAGTTACATTTTTTGGCATTTTATGACAATAAAATTTGAATTCCGCTAGTCGTGCCTATATAATCGCCTGCCATGGTCCAGGCCGAACGCCATGGTACGGAGCCGGTACCGCATAGCATGATATTTGTCTGGACATCAAATACGACCCAAGTAACCATAACAAACTCTTTGAAATGATCAATTTACAATTTTTGGCATTTTATGGCAATTAAACTGGAATTCCGCCAGTCGTGCCTATATTATTGTCTGCCATGGTTCAGGCCGGACGCCTTGGTACAGAGCCGGTACCGAATAGCATGATATTTTTCCAGGACATCAAATACGACCCAAGGAACCATAACCAACGCCTTCGAAATGATCAAGTTATATTTTTTGGAATTTTATGGCAATTAAACTGGAATTCCGCCAGTCGTGCCTATACTATTGTCTGCCATAGTTCAGGCCGGACGCCTTGGTATGAAGCCGGTACCGAATCGCATTATATTTTCCCCGCACATCAAATACGACCCAAGGAACCATAACCAATGCTTCAAAATGATCAAGTTACATTTTTTGGCATTTTATGGAAATTAAACTGGAATTCCGCCAGTCGTGCCTGTATTATTAACTACCATGGTTCAGGCGAGACGCCTTGGTACGGAGCCGGTACCGGATCTCATGATATTTTTCCGGGACATCAAATACGACCCAAGGAACCATAACCAATGCTTCGAAATGATCGAGTTTCATTTTTTGGCATTTTATAGTAATTAAACCGAAATTACGCCAGTCGTGCCTGTCTTATCGCCTACCATGGTCCAGGCCGGACGCCTTGGTACGGAACCGGTACCGGATCGCATGGTATATGTCCGGGACAGCAAATACGACCTAAGGAACCATAACCAACGCTTTGAAATGATCAAATTACATTTTTTGGCATTTTATGGTAATTAAACTAGAATTCCGTCAGTCGTGCCTGTATAATTGCCTACCATGATTCAGGCTGGACGCCTTGGTACGGAGCCGGTACCGGATCTCATGATATTTTTCCGGGACATCAAATACGACCCAAGGAACCATAACAACCGCGTCAAAATGATTAAGTTTCATTTTTTGGCATTTTATAGTAATTAAACCGATATTTTGCCAGTCGTGCCTGTATTATCGCGTGCCATGGTCCAGGCCGGACTCCTTGGTACGAAGCCGGTACCGGATCACATGATATTTGTATGGGACATCAAATAGGACCCAAGGAATAAAAACCAACGCTTCNTGGCCGAACGCCTTGGTATGGAGCCGGTACCCGATCACACGATATTTTTCCGGGACATCAAATACGACGCAAGGAACCATAACCAATGCTTAGAAATAATTATGTTACATTTTTTGGCATTTTATGGGAATTAAACTAGAATTCCACTAGTCGGTCCTGTATCGCCTCCCATGGTCCAGGCCGGACGCCTTGGTACGGAGCCAATACCGGGTCGCATGATATTTGTCTAGGACCGCAAATACGACGCAACGAACAATAACCAAGGCTTCGAAATGATCAAGTTACATTTTTTGGCATTTTCTGGCAATTAAATTGGAATTTCGCCAGTCGTCCCTGTATTATCGCCTGCCATGGTCCAGGCCGGACGCCTTGGTATGAAGCCGGTACTCAATTGCATAATATTTCCCCAGGACATGAAATACGACCCAAGGAACCATAACCAAGGCTTCGAAATGATCAACTTACATTTTTTGGCATTTTATGGCAATTAAACTGGAATTCCGCCAGTCGTGCCTGTATTGTCGCCTGCCATGTTCCAGGCCAGATGCCTTGGCACAGAGCCGGTACCGAATCACATGATATTTATCTGGGACATCAAATACGATCTTAGAATCCATAACCAACGATTCGAAATGATCAAGTTACATTTTTTTGCATTTTATGACAATAAAATTTGAATTCCGCTAGTCGTGCCTATATAATCGCCTGCCATGGTCCAGGCCGGACGCCGGTACCGCATAGCATGATATTTGTCTGGACATCAAATACGACCCAAGGAACCATAACAAACTCTTTGAAATGATCAATTTACAATTTTTGGCCTTTTATGGCAATTAAACTGGAACTCCGCCAGTCGTGCCTATATTATTGTCTGCCATGGTTCAGGCCGGACGCCTTGGTACGGAGCCGGTACCGGATAGCATGATATTTTTCCAGGACATCAAATACGACCCAAGGAACCATAACCAACGCCTTCGAAATAATCAAGTTATATTTTTTGGCATTTTATGGCAATTAAACTGGAATTCCGCCAGCCGTGCCTATATTATTGTCGTGCCTATATTATTGTCTGCCATAGTTCAGGCCGGACGACTTGGTACGAAGCCGGTACTGAATCGCATTATAATTTCCCCGGACATCAAATACGACCCAAGGAACCATAACCAACGCTTCAAAATGATCAAGTTACATTTTTTGGCATTTTATGGAAATTAAACTGGAATTCCGCCAGTGGTGCCTGTATTATTAACTACCATGGTTCAGGCGAGACGCCTTGGTACGGAGCCGGTATCGGATTTCATGATATTTTTCCGGGACTTCAAATACGTCCCAAGGAACCATAACCAATGCTTCGAAATGATCGAGTTTCATTTTTTGGCATTTTATAGTAATTAAATCGAAATTACGCCGGTCGTGCCTGTATTATCGTCTCCCATGGTCTAGGCTGGACGTCTTGGTATGGAGTCGGTACCGGATCGCATGATATTTATCCGAGACATCAAATACGACCCAAGGAACCATAACCAGTGCTTCGAAATGATCAAGTTACATTTTTTGGGATTTTATGGCAATTAAACTAGAATTCCGCCAGTCGTGCCTGTATTATCGCCTGTATTAGTGCCTACCATGGTCCAGGCCGGACTCCTTGGTACGGAGCCGGTACCGGATCACATGATATTTGTACGGGACATCAAATACGACCCAAGGAACAACAACCAATGCTTCGAAATGATCAAGTTACATTTTTTGGCATTTTATGGCAATTAAAATGGAATTCCGCCAGTCGTACCTATATTATCGCGTGCCATGATCTAGACCGGATGCCTTGATACGGAGCCGGAACCGGATCACATGATGTTTTTTCGGGACATCAAATACGACCCAAGGAACCATAACCAATGTTTCATAATTATCAAGTTACAGTTTTTGGCATTTTATAGTAATTAAACTGAAATCCCGCCAGTCCTGCCTTTATTATCGCCTACCATGGTCCAGGCTAGACGTATTGATACGGAGCCGGTACCGGATCGCATGATATTTGTTTTGAGATATCAAATATGACCCAAGGAACCATAACCAACGCTTCGAAATTATAAAGTTATATTTTTTGGCATTTTATGGAAATTAAACTGGAATTCCGCCACTCGTTCCTGTATTATCGCCTCCCATGGTCCAGGTCGGACGCCTTGGTACGGGGCCCGTACCGGAATGCATGATATTTGTCCGGGACATCAAATACGACCCAAGGAACCATAACCAACGCTTCGAAACGATCAAGTTACATTTTTTGGCAATTAAACTGGAATTCCGCCAGTCGTGCCTATATTATCGCCTGCCATGGTCCAGGCCGGACGCCATGGTACGGAATCGGTACCGGATCGCATGATATATGTCCGGGACAGCAAATACGACCTAAGGAACCATAACCAACGCTTTGAAATGATCAAATTACATTTTTTGGCATTTTATAGTAATTAACCCGATATTTTGCCCGTCATGCCGGTATTATCGCGTGCCATGGTCCAGGTCGGACTCCTTGGTACGAAGCCGGTACCGGATCTCATGATATTTTTCCGGGACATCAAATACGACCCAAGGAACCATAACAACCGCGTCGAAATGATTAAGTTTCATTTTTTGGCATTTTATAGTAATTAAACCGATATTTTGCCAGTCATGCCGGTATTATCGCGTGCCATGGTCCAGGTCGGACTCCTTGGTACGAAGCCGGTACCGGATCACATGATATTTGTATGGGACATCAAATAGGACCCAAAGAACAAGATCAAACACTTCGAAATGATCAAGTTACATTTTTTGGCATTTTATGGAAATTAAACAAGAATTCCACTAGTCGTTCCTGTATCGCCTGCCATGGTCCAGGCCGGACGTCTTGGTACGGAGCCAATACAGGGTCGCATGATATTTGTGTAGGACCGCAAATACGACGCAAGGAACAATAACCAAGGCTTCGAAATGATCAAGTTACATTTTTTGGTATTTTCTGGCAATTAAATTGGAATTCCGCCAGTCGTCCCTGTATTATCGCCTGCCATGGTCCAGGCCGGACGCCTTGGTACGGAGCCGGTACTGAATCCCATTATATTTGTCCGGGAATTAAAATATGATCCAAGGAACCATAACCAATGCTTCAAAATGATCAAATTACATTTTTTGGCATTTTATGGCAATTAAACTGGAATTCTGCTAGTCTTGCCTGTATAATCGCCTGCCATGGTCTAGGTCGGACGCCTTGGTATGAAGTCGGTACCCGATCGCATGATATTTCTCCGGCAGATGAAATAAGACCCAAGGAACCATAACCAAGGCTTTGAAATGATCAAGTTACATTTTTTGGCATTTTATGGCAATTAAATTGGAATTCCGCCAGTCGTGCCTGTATTATCGCCTGCCATGTTCCAGGCTAGATGCCTTGGTACGGAGCCGGTACCGCATAGCATGATATTTGTCCGGGACATCAAATACGACCCAAGGAACCATAACCAATGCTTCGAAATGATCAATTTACAATTTTTGGCATTTTATGGCAATTAAACAGGAACTTCGCCATTCGTGCCTATATTATTGTCTGCCATGGTCCAGGCCAGACGCCTTGGTACGGAGTCGGTACCGCATAGCATGATATTTGTCCGGGACATCAAATACGACCCAAGGAACCATAACCAATGCTACGAAATGATCAATTTACAATTTTTGGCATTTTATGGCAATTAATCTGGAACTCGGCCAGTCGTGCCTATATTGTTGTCTGCCATGGTTCAGGCCGGACACCTTGGTATGGAGCCAGTAGCGGATTGCATGATATTTGTCTATTACATCAAATATGACCCAAGGAACCATAACCAACGCTTCGAAATGATCAAGTTATGTTTTTTGGCATTTTGTGGCAATTAAACTGGAATTCCGCCAATCGTGCCTGTATTATCGCTTGCCATGGTCCAGGCCAGACGCCTTGGTACGGAGCCGCTACTGGATCACATGATATTTGTCCGGGACATCAAATGCGACACAAGGAACCATAACCTGCGCTTCAAAATGATCAAGTTACATTTTTTTGCATTTTATGGCAATGAAATTGGAAGTCCGCCAATCGTGCCTCTATTATCACTTGCCATGGTCCACGCCGGATGCCTTGGTACGGAGCCGGTACCGGATTGCATGATTTTTGTATGGGACATCAAATGCGACCCAAGGAACCACAACCAACGCTTCGAAATGATCAAGTTACATTATTTGGCATTTATGGCAATTAAACTTAAATTCCGCTAGTCGTGCCTGTATTATCACCTTCCATGGTCCAAGCTGGAACCATAACCAACGCTTAAAAATGATCAAGTTACATTTTTAGCATTTTATAGAAATTAAACTAGAATTTTGCATGTCATGCATGTATTATTGCCTGCCATGTTCTAGGCCGGACGCCTTGGTACGAAGACGGTACCGGATAGCATGATATTTTTCTGGGACATCAAATACGACCCAAGGAACAATAACCAACGCTTCGAAATGATCAAGTTACATTTTTTGGCATTTTATGGCAATTTAACTGGGATTCCACCAGTCGTGCCTGTATTATCACCTGCCATGGTCCAGGCCGGATGCATTGGTACAGAGCTGGTACTGGATAATATGATATTTGTCCGGGACATCAAATACGACCCAGGGAACCATAACCAACGCTTCGAAATTATCAAGTTACATTTTTTGGCATTTTATGGCAATTAAACTAGAATTCCGCTAGTCGTTCCTGTATTATCGCCTCCCATGGTCTAGGTCGGACGCCTTGGTACGGAGCCCGTGCCGGAATGCATGATATTTGTCCGAGACATCAAATACGACCCAAGGAACCATAACCAACGCTTTGAAACGATCAAGTTACATTTTTTGGCATTTTATGGCAATTAAACTGGAATTTCGCCAATCGTGCCTGTATTCTCGCCTGCCATGGTCCAGGCCAGACGCCTTGGTATGGAACCGGTACCGGATCGCATGATATATGTCCGGGACAGAAAATACGACCCAAGGAACCATAACCAACGCTTCGAAATGATCAAATTACATTTTTTGGCATTTTATGGTAATTAAACTAGAATTTCGTCAATCGTGCCTGTATAATTGCCTACCATGATTCAAGCCGGACGCCTTGGTACGGAGCCGGTACCGGATCTCATGATATTTTTTCGGGACATCAAATACGACCCAAGGAACCTTAACAACCGCATCGAAATGATTAAGTTTCATTTGTTGGCATTTTAAAGTAATTAAACCGATATTTTGCCAGTCGTGCCTGTATTATCGCGTGCCATGGTCCAGGCCGGACTCCTTGGTACGGAGCTGGTATCGGATCACATGATATTTGTATGGGACATCAAATAGGACCCAAGGAATAAAAACCAACGCTTCGAAATGATCAAGTTACATTTTTTTGCATTTTATGGAAATTAAATTGGAATTCCGCCAGTCATGCTTGTATTACCGCCTGCCATGGTCCAGGCCGGACTCCTTGGTACGGAGCCGGTACCGGATCACATGATATTTGTCCAGGACATCAAATAGTACCCAAAGAACAAGAACAAACACTTCGAAATGATCAAGTTACATTTTTTGGCATTTTATGGAAATTAAATTGGAATTCCGCCAATCATGCCTGTATTATCGCCTGCCATAGTCCTGGCCGGATACCTTGGAACGGAGCCGGTACCGGATCGCATGATATTTGTCTCGGATAGCAAATACGACCCAAGGAATCATAACCAAGGCTTTGCAATGATCAAGTTACATTTTTTGGCATTTTATGGCGATTAAATCTGAATTTTTCCAGTCGTGCCTGTATTATCACCTGCCATGGTCCAGGCCGGATACCTTGTTACGGCGCCGGCACCGGATGGTATGATATTTGTCCGAGACATCAAATACGACCCAAGGAACCATCACCAGTGCTTCGAAATGATTAAGTTACATTTTTTTGTCATTTTATGGCAATTAAATTGGAATTCCGCCAGTCGTGCTTGTATTATCGCCTGCCATGGTCCAGGCCGGACTCCTTGGTACAAAACCGGTACCGGACCACATGATATTTGTACGGGATATCAAAAAGGACCCAAGGAACAAAAACCAACACTTCGAATGATCAAGTTACATTTTTTGGCATTTTATTGAAATTAAATTGGAATTCCGCCAGTCATGCCTGTATTATCGCCTGCCATGGTCCAGGCCGAACAACTTGGTACGGAGCCGGTACCGGATCGCATGATATTTGTTCTGGGCAGAAAATACGACCCAAGGAACTATAACCAAGGCTTCTAAATGATCAAGTTACATTTTTTGGCATTTTATGGCAATTAAAATGGAATTCCGCCAGTCGTGCATGTATTATCGCCTGCAATGGTCCAGGCCAGATGCGTTGGTATGGAGCCGGTACCAGATCGCATGATATTTGTCCGGGACATCAGATACGATCTTAGGAACCATAACCAACGCTTCGAAATGATCAAGCTACATTTTTTGGCATTTTAGGACAATGAATCTGGAATTCCGCTAGTCGTGCTTGTATTATCGCCTGCCATGGTCCACGCATGACGCCTTGGTACGGAGCCGGTACCGGATAACATGATATTTGTCCGGGATAACAAATATGACTCAAGGAACCATAACCAACGCTTCGCAATGATAAACTTACATTTTTTGGCATTTTATGGCAATTAAACTGGAATTCCGCCAGAAGCCTTGGAACGGAGCCGGTTCCGAATAACATGATATTTGTCCGGGACATCAAGTACGACCCAAGGAACCATAACCAATGCCTTCGAAATATTCAAGTTACATTTTTTGGCATTTTATGGCAATTAAACTGGGATTCTGCCAATCTTGTCTGTATTATCGCCTTCCACGGTCCAGGCCGGACGCCTAGGTAAGGAACTGGAACTGGATCGCATGATATTTGTTCGGGACATCAAATACGACCTTAGGAACCATAACCAATGCTTAGAAATGATCAAGTTACATTGTTTGGCATTTTATGGCAGTGAAACTGGAATTTTGCTAGTCGTGGTTGTATTATCGCCTGCCATTGTCCAGGCTGGACGCCTTGATATGGAGCCGGTACCGGATTGCATGATATTTACCGGGACATTAAATACGACCCATGGAACCATAACCAATGCTTCAAAATGATCAAGTTACATTTTTGGCATTTTACGGAAATTAAACTAGAATTCCACTAGTCGTGCTTGTATTATCTCCTGCCATGGTCAAGGCTGGACACGAAGCCGGTACCGGATCGCATGATATTTATTTGGGACATCAAATATGACCCAAGGAACCATAACCAATGCTTCGAAATGATCAAGTTACATTTTTTAGCATTTTGTGGAAATTAAACTGGTATTCCGCCAGTCGTTCCTGTATTATCGCCTGCCATGGTCCAGGCCGGATGGCTTGATATGGAGCCGGTACTAGATCGCATGATATTTGTCCGGGACAGCAAATACGACCCAAGGAACCACAACCATTGCTTCGAAATAATCAAGTTATATTTTTTGGCATTCTATGGCAATTAAATTTGAATTCCACCAGTCGTGCCTATATTATTGTCTGCCATGATTCAGGCCGGACGCCTTGGTACGGAGCCGGTATCGGATCGCATGATATTTGTCCGGGACATCAAATACGACCCAAGGAACCATAACCAACGCTTCGAAATGATCAAGTTACATATTTGGCATTTTATGGCAATTAAACTGGAATTCCAACAATCATGCATGTATTCTCGCCTGTCATGGTCCAAGCCGGAAGCCTTGGTACGGAGCCGATACCCGATCACATGATATTTCTCCGGGACATCAAATACGACCCAAGGAACCATAACCAACGCTTCGAAATGATCAAGTTACATATTTGGCATTTTATGGAAATTAAACTAGAATTCTGCCAGTCGTGCCTGTATTATCGCCTGCATTGGTCCAGGCCGAACGCCTTGGTATGGATACGATACCGGATCACATGATATTTTTCTAGGATATCAAATACGACCTTAGGAACCATAACCAACGCTTCAAAATGATCAAGTTACATTTTTTGGCATTTTATGACAATGAAACTGGAATTCCGCGAGTCGTGCCTGTATTATTGCCTGCCATGGTCCAAATCGGACGCCTTAGTACGGAGCCGGTACCAGATCGCATGATATATGTCCGGGACATCAAATACGACCTTAGGAAGCATAACCAACGCTTCGAAATGATAGAGTTACATTTTTTGACATTTTATGACAATGAAACTGGAATTCCGCTAGTCGGGCATGTATTATCGCCTGCCATGGTCCAGGCCGAACGCCTTGGTACGGAGCCGGTACTCGATCACATGATATTTCTCTGGGACATCAAATACGACCCAAGGAACCATAACCAATGCTTAGAAATAATTATCTTACATTTTTGGCATTTTATGGAAATTAAACTAGAATTCCACTAGTCGTTCCTGTATCGCCTGCCATGGTCCAGGCCAGACGTCTTGATACGGAGCCGGTACCGGATCACATGATATTTCTCCAGGACATAAAATATGACCCAAGGAACCATAACCAATGCTTCGAAATGATCAAGTTACATTTGTTGGCATTTTATGGCAATTAAACTGGAATTCCGCCAGTCGTGCCTCTATTATCGCCTACCATGGTCCAGGCCGGACGCCATGGTACGGAGCCGGTACCGAATCCCATGATATTTGTCCGGGACTTAAAATACGACCTTAGGAACCATAACCAATGCTTCGAAATGATCAAGTTACATTTGTTGGCATTTTATGGCAATTAAACTAGAATTCTGCTAGTCGTGCCTGTATAATCGCCTGCCATGGTCTAGGCCGGACGCCTTGGTATGAAGTCGGTACCCGATCGCATGATATTTCTGCGGGACATTAAATAAGACCCAAGGAACCATAACCAAGGCTTTGAAATGATCAAGTTACATTTTTTGGAATTTTATGGCAATTAAATTGGAATTCCGCCAGTCGTGCATGTATTATCGCCTGCCATGTTCTAGGCTAGATGCCTTGGTACGGAGCCGGTACCGCATAGCATGATATTTGTCCGGGACATCAAATACGACCCAAGGAACCATAACCAACGCTTCGAAATGATCAAGTTACATTTTTTGGCATTTTATGGAAATTAAACTGGAACTCCGCCAGTCGTGCCTATATTATTGTCTGCCATGGTCCAGGCCAGACGCCTTGGTACGGAGCCGGTACCTCCTAGCATGATATTTGTCCGGGACATCAAATACGACCCAAGGAACCATAACCAACGCTTCGAAATGATCAATTTAAAATTTTTGGCATTTTATGGCAATTAATCTGGAACTCGGCCAGTCGTGCCTATATTATTGTCTGCCATGGTTCAGGACGGACGCATTCGTATGGAGCCAGTACCGGATTGCATGATATTTTTCTAGGACATAAAATATGACCCAAGGAACCATAACCAACGCTTCGAAATGATCAAGTTATGTTTTTTGGCATTTTGTAGCAATTAAACTGGAATTCCGCCAATCGTGCCTGTATTATCGCCTGCCATAGTCCAGGCCAGAAGCCTTCGTACGGAGCCGCTACTGGATCACATGATATTTGTCCGAGACATCAAATGCGACACAAGGAACCATAACCAGCGCTTCAAAATGATCAAGTTACATTTTTTTGAATTTTATGGCAATGAAACACGAAGTCCGCCAGTCGTGCCTCTATTATCGCTTGCCATGGTCTACGCCGGACGCTTTGGTACGGAGCCGGTACCGGATTGCATGATTTTTTTACGGGACATCAAATGTGACCCAAGGAACCACAACCAACGCTTCGAAATGATCAAGTTACATTATTTGGCATTTATGGCAATTAAACTCAAATTCCACTAGTCGTGCCTGTATTATCACCTGCCATGGTCCAAGCTGGACGCCTTGGTACGAAGCCAGTACCGGATCGCATGATATTTGTTAGGGACAGCAAATACGACCCAAGGCACCATAACCAACGCTTAAAAATGATCAAGTTACATTTTTAGCATTTTATAGAAATTAAACTAGAATTCCGCATGTCGTGCATGTATTATTGCCTGCCATGTTCTAGGCCGGACGCCTTGGTACGGAGACGGTACCGGATAGCAAGATATTTTTCTGGGACATCAAATACGACCCAAGGAACAATAACCAACGCTTCGAAATGATCAAGTTACATTTTTTGGCATTTTATGGCAATTAAACTAGGATTCCGCCAGTCGTCCCTGTATTATCAACTGCCATGGTCCAGGCCGGACGCATTGGTACAGAGACGGTACCGGATAATATGATATTCGTCCGGGACATCAAATACGACCCAAGGAACCATAACCAACGCTTCGAAATTATCAAGTTACATTTTTTGGCATTTTATGGAAATTAAATTGCAATTCCGCCAGTCGTGCCTGTATTATCGCCTGCCATTGTCCAGGCTGGACGCTTTGGTACGGAACCTGTATCGGATTGCATGATATTTTTCTGGGACATCAAATACGACACAAAGAACCATAACCAACGCTTCGAAATGATCTAGTTAAATGTTTTGGCATTTTATGGAAATTAAACTGGAATTTCGCTATTCGTGCCTGTATTATCGCCTGCCATTATCCAGGTCGGATGTCTTGGTACGGAGCCGGTACTGGATCGCATGATATTTATCCGGGATATCAAATATGACCCAAGGAACCATAACCAACGCTTAGAAATGATAAAGTTACATTTTTTGGCATTTTAAGGAAAATAAACTAGAATTTCGCTAGTCGTGCCGGTATTATCGCCTGCCATAGTCCAGGATGGACGCCTTGGTACGGAGCCGGTACCGGATAGCATGATATTTTTCCGGGACATC
>MDKI01167219.1:0-27930 GCA_005239505.1 Nicotiana paniculata
CATGCAAGTCTATTGTTTGAATGACATGAATAGGGATATAGCGGACTTTGTGACTAGATGCTAGAACAGTCAGCAAGTGAAGGCCGAGCACCAGAAGCCCGGTGGTTTGGCACAAAATATCGAAATTCTAATGTGAAAGTGGGAGATGATCAACATGCTCTTTGTGGTAGGTTTACCTCACATACCTCATAAGTTTGACTCCATTTGGGTGGTTGTGGATCGACTAACGAAACCCGCAAACTTCTTTCTTGTTAAGGCTGCCGACATAGCTGAACATTATGCTCGATTGTATATCAAGGAAATAGTCAGACGACATGGCACTTTAGTTTTTGTCATCTCAGAACAAGGGGCGTATTTCACCGCTAACTTTTGGTAGAGAAAAGATTTCAGCAAGGTTTGGGTACTCAATTCAATCTTAGTACAACTTTCCATCCATAGACGGGCAAGCAGAGCGGACTATACCGACACTTGAGGATATGTTACGTGCTTGTATCCTTGATTCCAACGGTAGCTGGGATGATCATTTGCCATTAGTACAATTTTCCTATTACAACAGCTACCATGCTAGCATTTAGATGGCACCATTCTAAGCTCTATATGGTAGGATATCTAGCGATTAAGAAGCGGTTTAAAGTCGGGGAGGCAGAACTGATAGGGCCAAAACTCGTGAATTAGGCTATGGAGAAGGTCAATATCATTTAGCCAGAAGTCCTATTTTGATGTGCGTCGTAGAGATTTGGAGTCCAAAGAGGATGATTGAGTATTCTTGAAGGTCTTTCCTATGAAGGGCATAATACGATTTGGAAAGAAAGAAAAATTGAGTCCAAGATATATCGGACCACACAAAACCCTGTAGAAGGTTGGCCGAGTGGCATATAGGCTCGAATTACCTCCTGAGACGTCCTTAGTGCAGCCGATGTTTCATGTGTCTATTCTGAAGAAGGTGGTTGGAGATCCATCACTCATTGTCCCCATGGAGGTTATTGAAGTTAATGAAGAATTGACTTATGAGGAGATTCAAGTTTCCATCCTTGATAGACAAGTTTGAAAGTTGAGAAATAAGAGATTGCTTCCTTTAAAGTGCTAAGGTAAAACCAACAAGTTGAAGAGGCCACCTGGGAGGCCAAGGAAGAAAGGAGGAGTAAATACCCACACTTGTTTGTGTAACCATATGGTTGTGTTTAAACGAATTATAGAAGTTTACTTTCTATTAGTTATGTTCAAACTTGCACATTTTATGCTAGAATGCTCATTTCTGGCAATGAAATACTTATAATGGTATAGTTGGTGTTGTTTTCGTGCTATGATATGTCATTGTGTTATGAATATGTTGATAGGATTGGTTTTTGTGGCTCTCTGACAGGTGGATAGGCCCAAATATAGGGGAGACTCTGCAAAAGTTTTTGGAAATTTGGGGAAGTAGCCAAATTTGGAACTTTGGTGTGTGAATAAAGATTTACGTCACATAGGGTGTTTATGGTGGACTCTAACCCTCATTCGAGGATGGATGATCTTAAGCGAGGGAGGATGTAAGGCCCCGTAAAAGTTCGCCAAGGAGTTAAGGTTTTATGGAAACAAGTTAAGCTAATGTGTTGGAAGGTTACCATTGACAATTGGATCAAAAGCAACTTAATATTGAGGGTCATTTCATTGTCCAACGTGTGGCGGTAGATTTGTTTCACGAACAGCGTATACGTTGCATAACTAGTTTTGGATTTTTTGGAAGAAGATTTCAGGGTCGAATTTGCAACCGCATAAATTATTTCGCGGACCGTGGATCCATCACAGATCTGACCAGACCCAACCCTGATTGTGGAGACCATTTTGCGGCCCAGTTCGTGAAACGAATAACCTTTCTGTGATTCTTTCTGCGATCGTAGATTTGATTCGGAGGGTCATTTTTTATAATTTCCCTAACCCGATTTTATTTGATAAAAGACTTAAGTGGGTCATTTCTTTGGGAGAATGTTTATTTTAGAGATAAAGAAACACTCTAGAGAGAGGGGAAGAGAACTCTAACACTCTTAATCTTTAATTTTTGCTCATCTCTTGAATATTCAAGGACGCTACTCACAAGGTCTTCCACCAAAGAGGTAAGGCTTTATCCCTAGATCACATGCAATATTCTATATGAATTTATAGGTACGATTTTCATAATGGGGCTTATGGGATGGTGATTGGAAGCCATAAGCTCTTACATTTCGAATTTGGGGTGTATGAGAAAAATATGGGGCATGGTTCTTTAGTTGGGGGTGAATCATTGGGCATGCATGTGCCGATGAAGGTAGTATAGAGGTTATTGAACTATTGTGGGTCAGTTGTTGATTGAAATTTGTTGTGGGGTGAATTATTTCCATCATAGACACTTGTCGTCGATTTCGCATGTTTGATGTTTATTGAAATGCCTAAGATCAACTTCCTAATTATGGTTCAATTTGACTATTTTTCTAGATTGAAGTTTCTAAGAGTAGTGGGACGTTGTAGTACTCATAAGGAAAGCTTAATCAAAGTATGTTGTCTAAACTCATTCCATAGAACCAGATTCCATGAATTACTTGTGAACTCCACGCATGGTTTGTCTAATTTCTATTCCTATTGTTCTGGATTGTATCTAATGATTTATTCATCCAAATTTTTATGCACTCCAACTATGTCCTAAGTGACTTTATATCAAGCCCTCTCTTGGGACAAATATTTCAAGGATGATTGATGTATCAAATTCTTATGATTTTAACTCATGTTTCGACTGCAAATCACTATGCTCTCCTTTTGGAAGAAATTCAAAGTAGTTCTACATATTGATGTTTTATGATGAACCTTGAGAGTAAAGAAATGGAAGTATGAACTATGAAATGCGGAAATCGTGCCATGAATGAAGGTTATCATGTATGGACAATCCTACCAATGAAATGAAAGATTTTATGAAATGCTATGAGATATATATTTCTTTTATATATAAATATTTTTAGGAGTATTGTTAGGCCACCGAGGAAGGATGGGTTGTAAAGCCTAAGCCCGAAACTATATGTACCAGTGTAGGAGCTGATTGATAGATAGATTCCCGTTATGATATCTTGAGATTATTCCCCTTGATTGGGATGAACGGATACCTATTAAAGACCATGTCGAACCACACGACATTATGGTGAGACGGCCTACCTGATCGGCCGGAGATCGGACACCATGTTGCGCACATGGTGGTATCGTGTTTCTATGTCAACCCTCATACATTAGGGTGAGACGACTTAGTCGACCGGGCGTAGACCGAACTCTATGCCACGTGAAAGATGGTGTGACAGTTCTCAGGATCTCCCAACCTTAAAATTATTGCTAACTTGAAGGTTTACTTTGTTTTAATTAAATGCTATTAATTTTCTTACTATTTCCATGTTTCTCTTTTTTTATGTTGCATTCCATTCCATAACAGGGTATTTAGCTTTACATACTAGTACTATTCCATAATGTACTAACGTCCCTTTTGTCGGGGGTGCTGCATCTTTAATGGATTTAGGTGGTTCTTCAGCAGGCGGCACTAATCATTGATAACAACATACACTCTTCTCAGCTGATTTGGTGAGCCCTACTCTATACCGGCGCATTGTGTCATTTTGATTCTTGTAAATTATATTTTGAGGTAGCGGGGGACTTTTCACGGCATTTCCATATTGTACTCATGTTCACTTAGAGGCTTCATAGATATATTGTGGGTTCTTTTTTGAATGGGGGAAAACAAATTAAAAATGGTGTTGTAGTTGTTAGATGTTTCCACTTATAAATTTGAACTTGTGATGTTTTGGTAATTATCAATGGAGATCCTTTCATTAATGAAATATGATGTTTTACCTTTTATCCTCATATTGATTATTTCAAGTCACTTATTCTCAAATTATTCACGGACAAGTGGAGTCATAGGAATCGTGTAGGCTTGCTTGACTGGGATATCTCGGATAAGCATTGGTCATACTCCCCATGGTCGGGCATGACATCTGGTTACCCTTAGTGCTCCGGCTAGCCAGGGACCCCAGAGCACTCGTACCAGACAACCATCTTTCAGTGTACCTTCTGCACGGGGTTCCTACAATGGTCATTAAAATAGTTTGGGTAGAATGAGTACCAACATCCATGCCCTCATGTGGTTTCTTTGAGTGTGGTGATACTAGTCACAAGGCGAGAGATTGTCCCAATATTTTGGCGGGTTAACCTCAGCAGGGTACTTAGGCTATGGTTCCCACTCCGGCTGCTACTCCACCTACAAAGCCAGCTAAAGGTGGATGGTAGGAGGGTAGAGGTCATCCTAAAGGGGGAGGCCAGACCCATTGTTAAGCTTTCACCGATTGGACTGAGGCAATTGCATCAAATGCAATCATTATAGGAATTGTTTTGGTGTGTCACAAAGATGTATCAGTTTTATTTGATCTGGGTTATACTAATTCATATGTGTCATCCTACTTTGCTTCATATTTGGATATGTCTAGATACTCATGTCTTTATGTGTCTACACCTATTGAGGATTCTATTGTAGTGGACTGTGTCTATCATTCTTGTTTGGACACTATTAGGGGCTACAAGACTAGGGTTGATCTTCTATTGCTTAATATGGTGGATTTTGATGTGATTTTGAGCATAGATTGTCTATCTCTATATCAAGTTGTTCTTGGTTCTCAAGCTAGGACCGTGAGGTTCTCTATGCCCAGGAAGGAAGTTTTCAGATGATTCCCTTGTAGACCTGTCGGGTATGCCACTCAATAGGGACATTGATTTTGGTATTGATTTGGAATCGGGGATTCACCCTATGTCTATTTCACAATATTGCATGGCTCCAGCAGAGTTGAAGGAATTGAAGGAACAATTGTACAAATTTCTAAATAAATATTTTATCAGGCTGAGTGTTTCACCTTGTGTTTCTCCGATTCTATTTGTGAAGAAGAAAGACGGTTCCATGAGTATTTGCATTGACTACACGCAATTGAACAAGGTTACTATCAAGAACAAGTATCCACTACCTCATAATAATGATTTATTTGATCAACTTCAGGGTGCTAGGGCATTCTCAAAGATAGTCACGAGATCGAGGTACCATTAGTTGAAGATCAAGGATTTAGAAATTCCTAAGATAGCCTTCAGCACCCGTTATAGGAAATATTAATTAGTGGTGATGTTTTTTTGGTTGACCCATTCCCTAACAGCTTTCATATGTTTGATAAACAACGTGTTTCAGCTTCATTTGGATTCCTTCGTCAATGTGTTCGTTGATAATATATTGGTGTATTGTCGCAGCCGGTAGAAGCATGACTAGCATTTGAAAATCGTGCTCTTGACTTTAAGGTAGAAGAATCTATATGCTAAAATCTCCAAGTGCGAGTTTTGATTATATTCAAAGGCGTTCTTGGGCCACGTGGTGTCCATGAGGGGATTAAGGTGGATCCAAAAAATATTGAGGCATTTCAGAGTTGGCCCAGACGTTCTCCCGTTATAGAGATTCAGAGTTTGGTAGGTGGGGGTTGGTAATATCGCTGCTTTATGGTGGGGTTTTCAACTATTACAGCCTCATTGACTAAGTTGACTTAAAAAAGTACCCAATTCAGGTGGTCTGATGAGTGTGAGGAGAGTTTTAGAAACTCAAGACTGTCTTGACTACAACATCAGTTCTGGTTTTGACTTCGGGTTCAGGTTCATATACAATCTATGGTGATGCTTCGAGGGTTGGCATTGGGTGTCTGTTGATACAACATGGCAGGGTGATTGCCTATGCTTCACGCAGTTGAAGCCCCATGAGAATAACTACCAGTGCATAATTTGGAGTTAGAGGCTATTGTACAAACGCTCAATATTTGGAGGCACTACTTACGTGGTGTATCATGTGAGGTCTATACAGATCAACAGAGTTCCCAACATTTATTCAATCAAAAAGATTTGAACTTAAGGCACCGAAGGTGGTTGAAGCTATTGAAGGACTATATCACCATTCATTATCATCCGAGGAAGGACAATGTGGTGACCGATGCCTTGAGTAGGAAGGCGAAGAGCATGAGGAGTCTTGCTTTTATTCTAGCTGGGGAAAGGCTGTTAGCTATGGATGTTCGAGTTTTGGCCAACATGTTCGTGAAGTTGGATGTTTCAGATCCTAGCAGAGTTATTGCTTGAGTTGTATCTCAATCGTTGTTATTTGAGCACATCAAGGCTCATCAGTATGATGGTCCTCACTTTCTTGTCCTTAAGGACACTATGCATCACATTGATGATAACGAGGTGACTATTGGTGATTATGAGGTATTACGACTTCAGGGTCGTATTTGTGTTCCTAATGTTGATGGGCTGAGACACTTGATTCTAGAGTAGGCTCATAGTTCATGGTATTCCATTCATCCAGGAGATATGAAGAAGTATCATGATTTGAAGTAGCATTATTTGTGGCGGAGGATGAAGAAAGACATTATTGAGAATGCACGATGTTTGAACTGTCAGCAGGTTAATATGAGCATCACAGACATGGTGGTTTGCTTCAGAGGCTAGTTATACCGGAGTGGAAGTGGGAGTGTATCACTATGATTTTGTTGTTGGTCTTCCATGGACCTTAATAAGATTTGATGTTGTGTAGTTCATTGTGGACATACTGACCAAGTCTGCATATTTCATTCCAGTAATGAATTCTTACATTTCAGAGAATTTGGCGTGGGATTTATCTTAGAGAAATTTTCACTTGCATGGTGTGCCCGTGTCGATTATCTTAGATCGAGGAACTCAATTTACATCACATTTTTGGAGAGTCGTGCAATATGAGTTGGGCACACGGGTTGAGTTGAGTACATCATTTCATCCCTTGAAAGACAGGCAGTCCAAGCATACTATTCAGATCTTGGAGGACATGTTGAGTTCTTGCGCTATTGATTTTGGGGGCCAGCGGGATCAGTTTCTACCACTAGCAGAGTTCTCCTACAATAATGCTACCATTCAAGTATCTAGATGGCTCTGTATGAGGCCCTTTATGAGAGACAACGTTGTTCTCCGGTTGGTAGATTTGATCCTGGAGAGGTTAGGTTATTGGGTATTTGATTCGTGAAGCTTTGGAGAAGGTAAAATTGATTCATGAGCGGCTTCGTTCAACGAAGTCCAGCCAAAAAAGTTATGCTGATAGGAAGGCTCGTGATGTGGCATTCATAGTGGTTGAGAGGGTCTTACTCATAGTTTCACCCATGAAGGGTGTGATGAGGTCGGGAATAAGGGTAAGTTGAGCCCTCGATATATATTGGTCCTTTCGAGGTGTTTGAGCGAGTTGAAGAGGTGGCCTACAGATATGCTTTGCCACCTAGTTTATCGAGATTTCATCCGGTGTTGCATGTTTTCATGCTTTGGAAGTACTATGAGGATCCGTCACATGTATTGGATTCCAACTCGGTGAAGTTGGAAAATGATCTGACTTATTATGAGGATCCGATGGCCATTGTGGATAGGCTTGTTCTAAAGTTGAAACCGAAGGATATTGCATCGATGAAGTTTCAGTAAAGAGGTCAATCGGCCGAGGAGGCGACTTTGGAGGCCAAACAAGATATGCAGAGCAGATACACTCATCTTATTGATATCATAATTATAATTCTAAGCTCATTTGAGGGGTAGAATATAACTGCCTGACCGGTTGTTTTGTAAATTTGAGCACTGTTCCCTTATTTGATGCTTCATCATATGCTTATTTGTTTTTATGTGACGTACGGGGATGGTTGGTTTGGTTTTGAGAAGTTTTTATATGAATTGGTATATTTTGTTCCAAAATTAGAAACTTTAGTTATAAGAGTTGACCATGGGTTGACTTTTGTGTAAACCGCCCCGGAATGGTTATTTGATTGTTCCAATAGGTTTATATGGTGATTTTAGACTTATGAGTTTATCCGTATTTGGATGTGGAGGTTCCTAAGTTGATTTGGCTCTAATTGGCGAAAGTTTTAAATTTGAAGGTTTAGAAGTTCATATGTTTGACCAGAAATTGACTTTGAGGTTATTTGGGTCGAATTTTCGTTTCGGAAGTTGAAATAGGTTCATTATGTTATTTGGAACTTGTGTGCCAAATTTGGGGTAATTCCGAGTTGGCTAGACGTGGTTCGACATGTCTTTTGGAAGTTTTTGAAATTTGATTAGTTTATTAGGCTTGAATTGGGGTGTGATTCATAGTTTTGATATTATTTTGCGTGATTTGAGACCTCGAGTAGGTCCATGTTATCAAGACTGGATTTTGGGATTGGACGGGTCCCGAGCGGCTCGGGTGTGTTTCAAAACATTTTGAAACTTGTCGGCATTTTTTGTCTGCTATTTTTGCACCTGTGAGGTATTGGGCGCAGGTGCGAGCCCTCATATGTGGGCAGGTGAGCGCAAAAGAGTATTTCTGCTTGATAGGGAAGTGCAGCAGATGTGGATTCTTGTGCGCAGAAGCGAGAGCGCAGGTGCACATATTTGACCGCAAATTTAGCTCCACGGAAGTGGCCTTCTGTTGGCTGAAATGAAGGGGTGGAGTCATAAATTATTTTCGCATCTGCAATAGCTTTTCTATGGATGCGATGTCGAAAAAGCAGCATATAGACTGCATTGGGAGCTCGGATTGAGGCGATATTCGAGGCGTTTTTCACCCACTTGGATTGGGTAAGTTCTCTTGACTCAGATTTATTTATTATTCGTGATTTCATCCTTGATTTTGGTTTTTGATTAGTGAATTTAAGTGATAAAAGTTTGGAATTTTGGCAATACTTTTCTAAAACAAAAATAGGGATTTGAACCACAATTTGGAGTCGAATTTTGATGAATCTTGTATATTTGGGCTTATATTTGAATGCGTGATTAGGATTTGTGACTTTTGTTGGATCCTAGAAGATGGAACGAGTTGAATGTTTGGTTGAATTTTTATATTTGATAAAGATCAAAGTTTTATTACTTAGAATGGATTTATATAGCCGTGTTTGATGTTATTGAGTTTGTTTTGGCTAGATTTGACCTGTTCGTAGGCCGATTCTAGAGGAAAGGGCTTTTTAGAGTGTTGATTTGGCTTTTTTGAAGTAAGTATCTTGCCTAACCTTGTAGGAAGGGAGGAGGAGGGGAGAGAGAGGGTAGTTGGATTTGGCCTTAAATTTTTATTCGTGTTATGGGAAAAGCGATGTGTAGACGAGGTGACAAGCTTATACATGCGTGTGATGTGTGGCTTATGAAACATGCTTAATCACTTTGTGGCTATGTGACATGATCACTACAATTGTTTTAGTCGTAGTGATGCTTTATATGCTAAACACCATCTGCATTTTAATATTTTCATGCCCTTGTGCACCTTGTTGATAAATTATGAACTTATATCATAGATGAAGTTTTGGCATTATTGTTTTGTGATTATTGTAGCACATGTGGACATGCTGAGAATATTTTTTTGGGTGTTGGCACGAGGTTCTTTCTGTGCAATTGTGATTGTTATTGTGCCCTGGCGGAGCGTTACGGTAGGATATTGCTATTATGTCTTAGCTGAGTAATACGATAGTGTATTGTTATTGTGTTAGGGCAGATAGATATGGTGGATATAATTTTTGTGTCATAGCACATTGATTAGGGTGAATATTGCTATTGTGATTGAAACATGGGCACGAGGTGCCATATTTTTGTGTTTCTATTTGATGATATGTTGTTAAAGTTGAACCTTTACTTGCATTGAATTGCTATCACTTTTTCTAAAGAGATTGCTTTTATTGTTTTCTGTTATACATTCTATTGGCAGTCTTTGATATATTTCACATGTTATTTGACTAGTGAGTATCAGATAACGTAAACCTCGTCACTGCTTGCTGAGATTAGTCTTGATACTTACTATGTACCGTTCGTGGTGTGCTCATACTATACTTCTGCACACTTTTGTGTAGATCCTGGTGTTGGAAGCAACAGACCTAGAGAGTGAGAGCTTGCATCATCGTGAGGATTCAACGTAAAGCTGCATGATGCCACGGTCTCTTGGAGTCTCATCATATATGCTGATACTGTTGATTTTAAATTTGAATACTGTTTTATCTTGAATATTCAAGATGTATTCAGTTAGAGTTCATGATTCTATACTATCTAGTTCTAGAGAGATGTTTGAGTATTTCCATTTTGGCTGATGGTAACTCTATTTCTGTTTTCATATTAAATTCTACCTTATTATATCATTTTTGGTGATATGAATATTGTTAAGTGATCGTCTTACCTAGTTTTACAGTCTAAGTTCCATCACAACACCTATGGTGGAATTTGGGTCGCGACATCATGGTTAAAACCAACTTCACCAAGCTAATATTGAAATTGTAATCCGATAATCGGGGATATCATGAACCAAGGGAGGCCGATGGCTCTTTATTTTGCAAGGCTCTGCTACTCTTCCCACAATCACTCCTTCCGTTTGGTCTGGGTCTTTCCTATGACTAAAAACCTCTAACTCCACGCCCCTGGCCTGACCAAGTATAAGACCTTTGTTTCGTTTCATTTGACCTATATGGTTGAAAACGACTCCCGGATGGTCTCTGGTGTGCATCAAGATCACTCTTGATCTTTTCAAGATTCCGATCATGATTTTGACCCTTGGAAGACATCGAAGAACCAACAGATCATCTTCAATCCTAATTTATTATTCATATCGATAATAGACTTCAACCCATGTGGTTGTTTGAAATTACAATATATTCTCCTTCAACATCCTTGAGGCATTGGAGCTTAAGGGATTGAGACCCTTTGTGAAACACTTCCACTATCCATTCATCTGATACTGCTAGCAACAACATACTCTCCTTTTGGAATAAGATCACGAACTATCGTAGTAACTTTGGGTCTCCTTGAATGATTCTAAATATATTTTCTTTCTTAGCTTACTTCCTTGCCCCAGCATTTTCTTTGATGAAAGAATCCGCAAGCATTTCAAAAGAATCAATTGATTGCTTCGGTAAAAGAGAATACCATATTAAAGCCCCATTTGCTAGGGTTTTGCCAAATATTTTTAGCAAAACAGTTTCGATCTCATGCGGAGCCAAATCATTTCCCTCCACGAATGTGGTATAGGTTGTGATGTTTTCCTGAGGATCCGATGTTCCATCGTATTTTAGAATGTCAGCTTTCGTGAATACTTTTGGGATTAACTCCGGAACCGCAATAGGTTTTGAGTCCGGAACCTTTCGGACTGGAGGTGCCCTAGGGATATGATCCATCAGAGCGTGGAATTCCTTAGCGTTTTGATCGATTCGAGTATTCATTTCTCTCAAGAACCTCACAAGCTCGGTCTTGAAAGATCATCCATATTGTTTTCATTTTTGGATATGTTGCCTGCACCACCTGCTTGGTTGTTATTCGATCTGAACTTGTCCCTTGAATCAACGTTACAGGTTCTTGGAGCTATCTAATTTATAGGCACGCCAGGAGGAATCGAACTCCACCATTGGAATTATTTGAAGCAACCGATAACACTTGTTGGAGCTTAGTCATTATTTGATCTTGTATTGACAGATTATTCATGATTTCCCTTTTCTGTGATCTCAAAACGTATACAGTATTGGCAGCAGTGCACCATCCATATCATCAGCGATAGGACTCCTCGTAGCTGAGTATTTCTTTCTACCTAGTTCAGAGTTGACTCATTTTGCATCAATACGAGTTTCACTGGTTGAATCATTACCATGTTGATCTCCTTCATGGAAATTATCGACATGCTCGTAGTTATTGTTTGTTATAACATTGAGCGAGTTGTGACATTATTGGGTACGATAGTTGTTTTTGCTTATTATAGAAAAACATCAAAGTACGTTAGTAGAAGATGAATAGATAAAAGTAATACCACAACCCTACGATAGGCACCAAACTATTTATATGCAAATAGGTATTCTTGAGTTTGTAACGTGGTTTATAGACACATAAATTAAATTGATTCAAAAAAATAAAATTACAAAGAGAAAAGAGTAAAATAGGGATAATTGAAGAAATAACTAGCCTAAGCTTGGAATTAATCTCTGCGGAACCATGACCAATGTGAAAATTGTAATAATTTTCAATATAAAGCTTTGTAGAATGAGAGAATATTATTAACCTTTTTTCGCAAGTATTTCATGTCCTTCCATGAATACAAATATCACTATACATGGTTAAATTAGAGGAGAAAAGATCCTCAAATCATGCTACTCTAGGTGAATAAAACCCCCTCTTGCTAGCTACACAACAGTTGAGAATAAAAGCTATGATTTTTTATAGCGACTGCTCCTTTAATGTTGTCCTCTCCAACTGGTACCGTACTTCAAAATTCTCTTTCTGAATCTTGATGCCTTCGGAACTTACGTAATACCAGTGACATGCATGTAACTAGAGTTATCCATTTGCTGATTCATCGTCTGCCTGTCTTCATCGCCATGTGTCTTTCGAATAATGTCCATTTGTAATCTGTAAATTTACCCAATACAACCTTCATCACCAAAGAGGACAGTAAATGTCATCACTGAGGGTGAGGATGTTGGAGTAATGTATACAATGCAAAGAAGACAATAAAGTATCTATACTGCAAAAGAAACGTATTTGGCAAACTTTTACTAAAGAGATATAACATTTGACGGCGAAGATGCAAACGAATTGTTTATACCACATAATGGTGATTTAGTAATTTATTTACATGTTCATTATAATAAAGTAAAAAGGGTTTTTATTAATATAGGTAGCTCCGTAAATATCATATTTCTACGAGTAGTCGAAGAGATACAAGTGGTAGATCGAATCATCCCAAAAAACTCGATCCTATACGGATTTGACGATTCAAGCATGACTACGAAATTAGAGATCACATTATCAACTTTTTCAGAAGGAGTGTGAAGGACATTATAATTCAAATAGCATTAGCCGACATGGTTTACTATATATCCCTAGGGAGGTCATGGATTAATTGAATAGTTGTGGTACCGTCAATACTGCACCAAGTAATCAAATTTCCTTCATAGCGGGGAATATGACAAATCAGGGACGATCAACACACGACTTGGGAAATAAACTCGGTAGTTATTGCTAATGGGATTATCAAAAATGAAGATGATAAATAGCAATTACAACATCGAGTCGTGGAGGCAAGTGATCCCTCAACTGTTACAAAATCTAGCAAGGAGGCTAAAGCAAGTATAGAAGGAAAACCAGATATAATAATAAAATAAGAAGAGAATGAATCTGATTAAAGCAAAATAAGAGGAGCTCAAAGATGTTATTTTATTCTTCAACTGACCTAAGAGAAAAGTCTATATTGGATCAAATCTCAATCCGGAGAAAAACACTAATTGTTTTCCTTGATCGTATTAAGATATGATGGGTATACAATCAGAAATGATGACACACAAACTTAATATGAATTCTTCTACAGTAAAACAATAGAAGAGAAGACAAGGGTCCTTTACAAATCAAGTAATATAAGAAGTGGTAAGTAAACTCTTGAAAATCAGATTTATTCGATAAGTCAAATACCCTGATTGGTTAGCCAACATTGTTGTTGTGCCAAACAAGAATAGTAAGTGGAGTGTATGAATGGATTACAATGATTTAAATAAAGAATATCCAAAAAATTCTTTTCTTTTATCTATATTGATCAATTAATTGATTTCACTAATGTACATAAACTTTTGAATTTGCTAGATGCATATTTCAGATATAATCAAACTAAAATGGACGTGGAAGATGAGAATTTTTTTTTATTAAAGACAGGAGGACTCATTTGGGATGAAGAACGCTAGAGCTATATATCAGCAGTTGGTAACTAAAATGTTCAAAGAATGTTTGGAAAAGACAATGGAAGTATACATCGATGATATGTTAGTTAAATCTACACAAACAGAAAATTATCATGAGAGTTTGAGGGAAACTGTAGCAATTTTTCGAAGATACAACATGAAATTAAAATCAATAAAGTGTACATTTAGTGTTGCTTCGAGTAAGTTTTTAGGTTTTCTTGTTTCTAATAGGGATATCGAAATTAATCCAACTCAAATAAAATCCATTGAAGAAATTTTGGATGAACTCACAAGCAAGAAAGAAGAGCACAAATTAACGGGAAGAATAGCTACAATGGGAAGATTTATATCCAAGTCTTCCGAGCGATATTTCAAATTTTTCTCGTTGCTTGAAAAATAAAACAGTTTCGAATAGATAAAAGAAAGGCAACACGCCTTGAAAGATTTGAAAAAGTACTTATCAAACCTGCTATTGCTTTCCTAGACAAAAGAAGGGGAAATGTAATTGTATACCTTGTTATATTAGAAGTTTCAATAAGTGTTGTTTGGGTTCAAGAGAACAAAGGTATGCAATTCCCCGTCTATTATGTTTGCATAGTATTATTAGAAACAGAAACAAGGTATCCTTATTTAGAAAAATTAGCACTGGCCTTAATAATGAAATTTAGAAAATTATGACCTTATTTTTAATGTCATCCAATTTCTGTTGTTACGGTATTTCCATTATATAATATTTTACAAAAGAATGAATTATTAGGGAGATTAGCTAAGTGAGCAGTTGAACTTAATAAATACGATACTATTTATCAATCATGTATTACCATAAAGTCTCAAACTTTAGCAGATTTTGTAGTTGATTTTAGCTCGAGCAGATTACACACGGCTGAAAAAGAAGTTCATATCGCTTTTTGGGTCTATCTGGGGACTTAGACCCTATACACCGATAAATCATCTAATGTCAAAGGAGTTGGATTGGGTATAGTATTAATTACACCCTCAAGAGAATTTATTAGACAAGCACTTAAATATTATCATGTAAATAACAACGAAAAAGAGTATGAAGCTATAATTGCAGGTTTGGAACATGCCAAAAAAGTGGGTGTAGAGAAAATCGAGATTAAGAGTGATTCTTAGCTGGTGGTAAATCAAATGCATGGAAATTATGCAGCACGAGAGGCACATATGCAACAATACTTGAAAAAATTATAAGAGCTATTGGATTAGTTCTGAAAATGGAAGGCTACTCAAATTCCAAGGGAGAAGAATGCAAAAGCTGGTTCATTAGACAATCTTAGATCAGTAGCGGATATTACAACTCTAAAAATGTTATAATTGTGCATCTATTTACCCAGCACTCGATCGAGTAAAAAATGAGTTAAGTTCTACTAACCTTATTTGGGATTGGCGAAGTGCTTTGTATATTATTTTAGGAACGGGATATTACCCGAGGATAAGAAATGATCACAACAATTACGAACACAATCTTCCCGGTAATTCTTGGTGGTCCCTTATCCAAATGTCTTGGACCTGGACCAATCGAGCATGTTATGAGAGAAGTGAATGATGAACATTGTGGAAATCATTCTAGTGAAGGTCACAGGTAAGAACATCTATAAGCACTAGATATTATTGGCCCCAAATGGATGAAGATACTGAAACTTTTGTAAAAAAGGTGCACAAGTATTAACGATATGCGAATCAACTTCATTAACAAGCAGAGCCATTAAATTTCGTACTTGCTCCGTGGCCATTTATGAAATGAGGAATTTATATTGTAGGTCCACTATCACAAGCAATAAAAAAGGTAAGATTTTTATTAGTTTTGGATGATTATTTTGCTAAATGGGTGGAAGCAGAAGCTTTCAAGCATGTTCGAGAGAAAGAAGTAACAAATTTCATTTGTTAACATATAATTTGTCAATTTGGAGCGTCGAAGGAAATCACTTGTGATAATGGTCCTTAGTTCATAGGATTGAAGACAATTGAATTTTTTAAAAGAAGGAAAGTCTAGAGAATAACTTCATCAACATATCAACGTGGGGCCAATGGACAAGCAGAGTCAACCAATAAAGAAATTACCAATAATTTAAAGAAACATTTTGAAGCTACCAAAGAATAATGGCAAGAAGTGTTACCGAGAGTGTTATGGTTCTTTCGAACTAGGTCAAAAATAAGTATGGAAGAAACTCTTTTTCACTTGTTTATAGTACTGAAGCTTTAATTCGTGAAGAGATAGGAGAACCAGGCTTGAGATTTGCTCATATAGTAGAGTTATCGGATGATGAGGCATTACGAACATATTTGGATACGGTAAAAGAACACAGAGAATTAGCTTTGATTCGAATGGCAACCCAAAACCAAATGATAGAAAGATATTACAAAAGAAGGGCGAACTTAGGACGCTTCAAAACTGGAGACGTCGTCCTTAAAAATGTATTCCAGTCGACACAAGATACTAATGTCGGTAGATTGGGACCAATCTGAGAAGGACATACCTAGTTCAAATCATGTTGGGAAAAGGGAATATGAGCTGAAAACCATGGAAGGAAAAGTTCTATCCTCAAATTGGAATGTAGCATATTTGAAGAAGTATTACTAACATACTTAGATGATAGGCACAAATCTAACTTGGACCAAATGATGATAATAGACTGGGATTGATATACAAAATCATTAATTATTCATGTTCAAGGTTATAAAAAGTTACACGAAAAGGGTTAAGCACAATCCTCATCTAAGAAAAACCCCAAGTCTTGTACATATTTTCTTTTTAGGAAAAGGACCAAGAGTGAAATCCATCGAAGGTTGGATGAAGAACTAGTGTTTAAGTCCTCATGCTTCAAACTCAATCACCGGGGGAGGGGGGATGGGGGGGACTATATGACATACGACGATATTAGTTTGAGATAATTCAAGTTACGAAGATTTCAAGATAAAATTTTGAAGCATTTCAATATATTCTGGGGCTAAAGAAAATAACCAATAGTCTTCAAAGATATTTGTAAGATGTAGAAATAATTCCGGAACAAAATATTTCGGAAAGTTTACAAGTATAATACAATCAATAGAGATATTGTATTTACATCAAAAATCATTATGTTGTTATGAAAAAATAATTTTATTATTCGTATGAATCATTCGAGTAATTATTTAATGGTTTATGAAAATATCATCTCAAGTGAGCTACTTCTTGGATATTTTACACAATATGAAGATAAGATGTCATCTTCATTAGTGTCGGTTGCATAAAAGGGTCCTCTTTTATATTAAGATCGTACATGTTCAGTTATGGCATAAAAAAGCACATACTTAGATAAAAGTATCAAATTAATGCAATCAAAGACTCGAAAAAATTTAAATGAGAAAAGTTGCGAAATTAGCATAATGAAAACAAAAACTTTTAGAATTGTCTTAAATTTAAACAAAAACATAGAAAAAATAAAAGCTAAGTTCAATGATTAGGAGAGACAACTTGTTTTGGAGAAGAAGAGTATTGATAAGGATTATCAATTCGAGGAAGATCAAAAACTAGGGAAATATCGGCTTGGGGTCCCGGGATGAATGATGTGATCATGTATCCTCATCTTCTTCGCCTTCATCTACTTCATCCCCTGAAAATTTTTCTTAAGGAGTTGAAAAGCTCGTACCTTGATGGGCCACTTTAGTTCCTTTAGCTTTCTCAAATTTATCATTAAGATCCACGTGACACATCAAAGGTATCGAAAAAAGTGCGAAAAAAATGTCCAAATTACATCCAAGTCAAATTTAATTTTAAGGGCTTCATATTTATTAGCCCACTATTCCTGCTCTGCATGTAAGTATTCCTTTTCAGTTTCAGCAGCCTCGCACGAAGTCTTCAACAACTCAAAGAAGAATCATGAAAACTAAACTTTTTAGAAGAGACACAAAGATCTTCTTTGGCTTGGGTGAACTCTTGAATTAGTTCACCTGCGTACACTTATTTTTGATCGAGAAGTTCTTTTAAACATCGTACCTCTTCTATTACTTTGGAGTCCTACTCAAAAAAGTTTGCTTTCATCACATTTATTTTCTCTTCATTTTTGACTTCCACTTTTGTTATTACCAACTCCAAGGTCATCACTTTGATTTGTCGCTTAAGATATTCTTTTGTCTCTATACGAGTCTTACTTTTCAAGTTGGAGGCTTTCAAATTGGCTTTCCATATAATAGCCTCCGTAGATAATTCTTCAACTTGACTCTCAGTTCAAGCAATTCTCCTAATCAATTTCATACTAGTCAAATTGAACAGTGATAAAGAAGTTTATAGTATTTCGACAGTTTAAAGAAAAATAAAAAGAGTAAAGAAAAATGGGAGTATACCTTGAGAGACGAGTGAACCATGTCATTTGCGAGAATTGTAGAATCAGGTTCTAATCTCTTCTTCTTGAGAGGGCTCATAAGGATTTTTAGTCAAGGGGAAACCGATTAGGATGACAACATATTGATATATTCCGAGACTTCCACCAGATCTGTCACATATTTCTTTTTTTTCGAAATACCAACCTCATCGTGAGAAGGAACATAAGATGTTGTACCGGAGCTGCAGCAGATTGCTTACCACTAGTGAAACCAAAATGATGATCTTCAGAATTGTAACCACCAAATCCTTGATCAAACAAATCCTTAGTTGATTCTGGTACTAGTTCATCAATTGTGTCATCTGATACCACCACAGGGGTATCTTCAGACTCATCAACCAAACGAGATAAAGTCTTGGAAGGGTTGACTCGGGGACTGCTCCGATCACCTCCCGATTCAAATTGTTTTCTATTGGAATGGGGCCTCTTCTTAAAAAGACTAATATCTTTTTTTCTTCCTCCTTGGAGGCGAAGGTCTCTTTGTTATTCCTCTTCCATGAGTGCAAGCTCAAAATACACTCCTGAGCTGGATTGACATCAAGTCTAGTAGCTAGAGCAGAAGGAACGGTTCCATGAACTCCAAATCCTACACACACACATAATAAGGGTTATACGATAAAAGGAAACAAAATACACATGGTATAGAAAAGCTTACCGTGGATCGTCACTTTCCACCCATATTTTTTGGAGATAAACTTCCAAATTCTTTGCTCCGTGGGAGCATAAGACAATATCAAAGCAAACGAATCATGAAATCTCATGAATTTCTCAAGAAATAGAAGATTTCCATGTATTACCAATTCTCGTGTGGGAACAACTACGAACCTACTTTACCACCCTTTAGCATGATTGTCCTCGGGATTAACGATAACACTTTTCTTTTTCCTGTGAGAGTAAATATACCGACGCGAAAGAGTTTGGGAGAATACAAGTAGAGAAGATGACAAAGGGTGAAGCTTATCGAAACTAAATTTGACAAAAAGTGGAGGCATGCCACTGCCCTCCAAATCATAGGACCTATTTGACCAAGATACACGTTGAAGTGTCAGCAAAACCCAAAGTTCATCAAGTCTATTGTGGCTAGTTATTTTTTCATCTTCACGGAGAGCTTCGACTAGAAAGATAGATCTTGAATGGCAATATTTATGAACCAGAGGGAGATGTCCATGTTTAATAAGAGATGGGAATTGTCAGCTGGATCATTATGACCATCCTTCTGACTATTTTCTTATTCAACCCAGCACAATCAACAACAAAAGTAAATTCTTGGGGTATGGTTTTAGAGACTAAAGGTTCAGCCAAAGTTTTTATGGTATCTTTCGCTTTGGTTTTACCTTGAGAAGAAGCTTTGAAGGTGGAAAAAGATTTGGAAGAACTTCCTTTAGCAAAAAAAGAGCTGCCTATTCTCTCCATGGGCCGAGGTTTCAAAGTCTTCCTCCTCTTCTCCTAGATCTAACTTGAGCTGCTACGTTAGAAAGTTCGTAAAATATGATAGCACGACCAGGAGATACAATGGGCTTAGAAAAAGCAGAAGTTTTGGAGGCCATTACAAGAATAAATAAGGTGGTTGAAACCAAACAACGAAAAAAAGTAAAAAGAATTTTTAAGAATAAGGCAAAGGCAAAAGACCATACAAGAAGGTTTGTGGTTTCGTATTTATAGAAAAGAGTTACATCATCAATGTCACGACCCCAAAACTACCCCGGCTATGATAGCGCCTATCGCAATAATAGGCCAGCTAATTCAATACTCAAAACATAAAAAACCTTCCGTTTATATCATTTCTAAACCAATAATTTATAAAGGTTTCATTTAAGAATTTTTAAACAGACTAAGATATGTCGAATAATAGATATTACCCAAAATCCCGGAGTCACTGGTCATGAGCTTCTAAAGAAAATATAGAAGTCTGAAAAATAAACTCTATAATAGTAAGAAAGAGAAAGCAGGGTTGTTGACGCGTGCAACTACCTCGCAAATCTCCGAGAAATCTCTGGAACAGGTAAATAGCTCACTCCGCTCTAGCACCTGGATCTGCACACAAGGTGCAGGGAGTAATGTGAGTACGCCAACTCATTAGTAATAGAAGTAATAAGGTTGAGCAGTAAGAAACACATAAAATCAGGCCATCAAATCACAAGAGGCACGGTCTTTCTTTCCAACAGTGTATACGTTAAATGATTACGCTTAAAAGCCGATTTCAGTAAAAATCATTTGAGAATATACTTGCCAACAGTTTCAACATAACTTTCAAGAGTTTTAGTGTAAAAATGATAAAAATCATAAAAAGCCTCTCGGGCAAAAACATATTTCATAAAGCGCCCCTCGGGCATAACATCACCCAGAATTAGTCCCTCAGCATACCTCACCATCACTCGTAATCAGCCCCTCGAACAACCTCACATCCACTCATGCCTCCCATTCACTCGCCACTCAGCACTCGGTACTCGCACTCAGTAGGTACCTGCGCTCACTGGGGGTGTACAGACCCGCAAGGGCTGCTACATCCCAAGCGCTATATCACTGCGACGTGTAGCCCGACCCAATATCGCTGCAATGTGCAGCCCGATCCATATATCTCGTTGCGATGTGCAACCCGATCCATTTATATTCCTCACAACACAGGCCCTCGGTCTCACTCAATTAGAAACCTCTCAAGCCACTCGGGCTATCAGTAAAACAGGGTGCTTAGCCCAAAATATCATTTTGATGCATCAAATGGAGTAACTAAGACTGAGTTTCAAAAATCAGTAAAACATAGCATGACTGAGTACGAATCTTAAATCAACACAGTGAGAAAATAGTAGTAAAATGCCCCTAAGGGTCCAATCAACTTAGTACGAGTCCCAAATACGACATTCAACCCAAAACATAGTAAATATCTCTAAAACACAAAATATCATATGATTTCTTACTCAAATACGCAACTTAATAGTTGTTACGGGACGGACTGAGTCACAACCTCCCGACAGTGTACGCCACACGCTCGTCATCTAGCATGTGCTCCACTCCAAAATAATGATACAAGGTGAATTCCGGGGTTTCATACCCTCAGAACAAGATTTACAATCATTACTTACCTCAAACCGGATGAAAATCTATTACATGATGCCCTTGCCACTCGACTCGGCCTCAAATCGCCCCGAATCTATTCAAAATCAGATTTATACCATCAATATACGCTAAAGGAACAAAGCCCACGCCAAAATACTCAAATTACATTAAAAATACCGAAATTGGCAAAACCCGACTCCCGGGCCCACATCTGAAAATTCGATAAGAATAGCAAAACTAGACCCCTTACACTCTCACGAGTCCATACATACCAAATACATCAAAATCCGACAACAGACGGCCCCTCAAATCCTCAAATCAAAGTCTCCAAATTTCAAGCCCTAATCCCCCAATTTTAACCCTTAATTCCCATAAACTTCATGTCAAGTCAGTTAGAAATCATCATGGAATCGAGTACTGAGTTCAAAAACATTACCTCCAGGTGTTACCCCTCGAATCCCTCTTCTAATCCTCTCAAAAAGCTCCAACCCGAACACAAATGGTGGAAAAATGACCAAATTTCGCGAAGCCAACCTTATATAGGTTCTGCCCAGAACACTCGCACCTGCGGCCCCAAAAGACGTACCTACGGCGCCGCACCTGCGGAAAATCCATCACAAGTGCGATTTTCACTTAACCCAGGGAAGTCCGCTTCTGCGGTCAGTATCCGCATATGGGGTCTCGCAGGTGCGGTCCAATATGCGCACCTGCATAAATTGCCTCAGCCCCTAGCTCTCCGCATCTGCAGCCTTGCCTCACGCATCTGCGGCTTCGCACCTACGGTCCCCAATCTGCAGGTGCAAAAATGACAGAAACAGCAGCTACAGCTGCTCAAACTAAGATCCAAATATTTTCGTTAACCATCTGAAATCATCCCGAGGCCCTCGGGACCTCAACCAAAAGTACCAACAAGTCATATATCATCACCCGAACTTAGTCGAATCTTCGGGGCACCCAAAAAAACATCAAAACACCGAATTAATCCCAAATTCAAGCCAAAGGATTTCCAAACTTCCGAAATTTTCCAACGATGTTGAAACCACTCAAACCGCGCCTGAAAAACCAGAAATTTTGCACACACATCCCAAACAACAATACAAACCTATCCCAACTTCCGGAATTCCATTCTGACCTGATAGAAAATTTCCACTGCCGATCGGAAATCGCCGAAAATTCAATTTCGTCAATTCAAGCCTAATTCTACCAGGGACCTCCGATTAACATTCCGAACACACTCCTAAGTTCCAAATCACCTAATGAAGATATCTGAATCATAAAAACCACATTTCGAGGCAATATAACCCTAAGTAAACTTCCGATTGATTTTTCCAACTATTTAACCAACTCAAGAGAGTTAGTGTCTCATTTCTCTCCACAACCACTCCGGACACGAACCAATCAACCTAACACAACATAAAAGAGCTTTATCATACAAAATGAAGCAGAAATGGGGAAAACGGGGATAAACTTTCGGAACGACCGATCGGGTCGTTACATTTTTTCCCACTTAAATATATGTTCATCCTCGAACGTGCCCAGAGTTGTTCAACACCCATCAAAAATTGTCGTGTAACCTACCATGCACATACCCGGGGGTGATCCCACGTCACCCTATCCCATATAGGTCCAATAGTACAACATAGCTGAAATTTCGCAATCTAACCTAACCCATAAACCTTAGAACCAAATTTCCACTTCTGAAATAATCTATAAGATCAAAATTTCACACCTATAACTGAATAACTATGAACACGCTGCATCAAGACATATTTGTAACCCAACATGTAATCCCATATATACCACATGACTCAAACACTCATAGCAATAACTCCCAATCACAATAGCTGCTCCAAACATCCCAATACCGGTAAATAACCTCTTATCAAGCAAATCCTCATTATAACACTTCCATATACTGCCAATGTTGAAAGAAACACGCAGAAACTAGTAACCATTCGTCTGATTAGCCAGACATGGATCTCCCTTTTCTCCGATAGGAACTATAGTAGATTTCTAAGCCGACTTCCGATATTATCCTTCCAACTATGTTGTAGTCAATTCTGACAGTATTCATTCTGGTCGAATGACCTCTTCTCATCCAGAACGACTACTCTGATTACCCGACACATCAATACAATCCAAAGCCATAACCTGTGCAACTCGTGCACCCAATAGCAACATCCCAACGTACTCAAATCATAGAAAAGATTCACACGAGAGGACTATCCCGCTATCTTAACAAGTACCATCACAACACCATGCCAAGATCCTGACACACATTGAAAACCAAAAGAGACGAATCTGACACTAAGGGTCATATCTCTACATAACTCCGCTACAATGTGTGATCCTATCCAAACGCTGGTTCACATGAAATACTTCAAGCTACCTTGCCCCAAAATCAATGACCATGTGCAATTCGATATCAAGTACTCAAAGTGCATTTCCATAACCACGGGGAAATTAGACGATACCATGCCACACGAACCCGAAAGAACATAACCAATACGTCTCAATCCCGCAATATCCAATTACTTACCTTACTCAAATCCCGCTATAAAGACCAAATAGATCTGCACCATATGTGCATATAACCAACAATCACAACTCCTCGCAAAACTGAAGGGTAACTCATAGATCACTTCAAAACACGAATAAACTCAATGACAATCGAATGGTACATCCCTCAACAATAGCAATTTGGAGTCAACAATTCCGACCCGGTGTAAAACAAACACCCATGTTGGGCTTACCAATGATCCCTAAATCAACTCTGGTCACCCGCAACAGGTAGATAACTCTCCGAGAGTTCACAAATACTGAATCATAGCACATACTAACATCTTACTAGATTTGGTCAGTATCTTCGCAGTCCACAACAAAAAAATAACCTGTTTATGAGAACCCTCAGTCTCGAGGTCCATTAAGCACACGAATCACCATACCCGATCCCAACTCCACCGCTCAAATATATAACACCTCTAATACCCAATCATTCCACGAGGGATACCCCTAAAATTCTTTTATGCCATCAAGAAAACTAGAATACCAGCAGTCGATCCAACAATAGAGCGCCACAATACCAATGAAGAACCCTTAACTCAAACACATTGCCCTTTTTGAAATGTATACCCTCGTCAAGCTGCACCAACTAGTGATACCATTTACCTAGTGTTCCGAAACTGCCCACGCTGCCTAAGACTTTATGACCTTCCTTCCAGAACTGAACCGAGACCTCACATGCAATCTCAGTCTCTACACAACATACCGCATACACCATGCCATCCTATGATAACTATGAGAACTTCATAATCCCTTCCGAGCCATAAGAAACTACGTACCCAACTAGCCAAAAACTTTACATTTGATCCCATTTAGAAGCAAAATCACTATACATCACATGCTCCTCACACCAGTAGAAAATACACATCTCTAACCGTAGTAGAAACCATCAAGAACTCTCTGAATCCCATTTGTATGACACCAAACCGACATGACTGAATCCTTCTAACTCAACCAAGCTACGCAAGTCACCAGAACCCGAGAGCATTGCCAAGAAACACCTATAGAAACTCATTACCTCAAAAGCACCCAAAGGACTAATCATACCCCTTACCATGTCGATCCGACCTACTACCAAGTTTTCCTATTAATCCAAGTTCCTTCTGAATTACCTTCGAATTGATACCTCTCCTTGCCATAAAACTGCAATTCTCAACCCAGACTCATCACACGAGTCCCAAGCATAACACCATATCGTCTAAGGCTCGTAAGCCGCTGAATACTCCCTCAAATATCCCCAAAAGTACCACATTCAAAATACTTACCCTGAAGAGACTTCCTACGAATCAAAATCCATTACCATCATTTTTCTTGATACTGATATGTAGAATCCATGATAACGTAGAAATGCCACAAGTCTTGACACCCTCCAACGTAAATCACGGTTCTAGCCAAGTACACACCTTGAACATCCTCAATTGTTACATATTACCTTGAATCCATCAGAACCATTCTCGAGAGTCATCCACTCTACGCAAATCTCAATTACACTGATCAAACAGAATGAATGACCTGGCCCCGTTTTCATACCAACATCCTAGGAAGTAGTCCACACACTCAAAGAAACAAGCAAATTCCTACATTTCACACACTACACCTTTTACAATTACAACTCAATCATTCAATAAAATCCATTTACCCATAGAGTACATTACAACCTGTATCCAAAATTTCCATTACTCGAGTCATCCCCGATCTCAACCCTTGTAATCCACAACTGATTCGCCAATATACCTCAAACTAAAACTGATACGACACTTAGTCTCACAATCAACTTATCAATAGCAGACTCCCCCACTTGGCCCAAAGCCATAGATCAAGGAAACCAATAACTCACAATGCTCATACGCTATCACCGCCACAATACCACAGTGAGATTCAACTAAATCCTTCATAAGCTCATATAACACCAACTATCTAATGTCTCATATCATCTTCAAACCTCGCATTCACCCTTTTAATAGTCATGCCAACTTCCATAAGCGATCTAAACTCAAATTGCAACATATATCACTTACTGATAAAAGAGGACATGCTACAAAACCACCTAAGGATCACAGAACCTCAGGACACCCCGCGGGAAATAAACCCGCCTGCTTAGCCTTAAACTGATCTCTCTCTATACCCTTCAAAAAATTATAGCTATTATGCAATCACTTTATCCTTCTGCATCTAAACACAACCAACGCCTACCCTTGAGGCATCACAATACGTTGTATAAGAACCTGAAGCTGATGGCGGAACTAACACTGGAGCTGTGGTCAAAGATATCTTGAGCTTCTGGAAGTTCTATCCACACTTGTCTGACAACCGGGATACCTTCATTGGACACCACGTGCCCCAAGAATGCTACTGAACTGAGCAGAAATTCACACTTGGAGGACGTTGCATCAATCTTCTCCTCCCTCAATCTCTACATTACAACTCTCAAATGCTGAGCATACTCCTCCTGGCTACGAGAGAACACCGGGATGTCATCAATGAACACAATAACAAAGGAAATCCAAATACGGCTGAGATACGATATTCATCAAATGCAGGAACGCTAGGGCATGGGTCAGCCTAGAAGACATCACAAATAGCTCATAGCACAACAGGAAGATCCACTTCCCTCCACAACTATACTACATGAGAGGTCCTTTATTACACTCACAACTCGAGGCCATGTGCCAACTCAAGACAGAAGTCAAACACTCAATAGTCCTTTCCACATCTCTAGTCAATTATTTTTGTCACAATCAAACAATCTGAGCACATTTCACCATCAAATCACACTCACCACATACTCATCTAGTCACAAAATCCCATCAATAAGGACTCGAACGGACATATAAGTCCCAAATGCACGTACTCACACAATCAAAATCTCGGCACTCAAGTACAAAACCCGGCCTCAAGTCCTCCAGACCGGCGCATTATCAACATGCTAAAATGACATCTCACACCCCACCCATGGAGATCGCAAGTTGTCAATGCACAACTGATACCGAGCGGTCGCGTGCGCATTCGAACATATGAAACGAATTTAAAGAGTTACGCCTTTGGCTGAATAAATGGATTTGCACCACAAGAACTCAAGAATGTGAGATTTTTCCTAAGGGTTCTGCAGCCTCTCGAAGATAAGTACAGACGTCTCCGTACCGATCCGCAAGACTCTACTAAACCTGCTCATGACCGATGAGTCTTCTGTAACCTTGGTTCTGATACCAACTTGTCACGATCCCAAAACTACCCTGACCGTGATGGATCTTATCGCGATACTAGGCCAGCCAATTCCAAACTCAAAACATAAAGAACCTTCCATTTATATCATTTCTAAACCAATAATTTATAAAGGTTTCATTTAAGCATTTTTAAACAGACCAAGATATACCGAATAATAGATGCAACCCAAAATCTTGGAGTCACTGGTCATGAGCATCTAAAGAAAATATACAAGTCTAGAAAATAAACTCTATAATAGTAAGAAGGATAAAGCAAGGCTGCGGACGCGTGCAGCTACCTCGCAAATCATCGAGAAATCTCTGGAACAGTTAAACATCTCACTCCACTTTAGCACCTGGATCTGCACACAAGGTGCAAGGAGTAATGTGAGTACGCCAACTCAGTAGTAATGAAAGTAAATAAGGTCCGAGCAGTAAGAAACACATAAAATCAGGTCATCAAATCACAAGAGGCACAGTCTTTCTTTCCAACAGTGTATACGTTAAATCATCATGCTTTAAAGCCGATTTCAGTGAAAATCATTTGAGAATATACTTGCCAACAATTTCAATATAACTTCAAAGAAGTTTAGTGTAATAAATATAAAAATCATAAAAAGCCTCTCGGGCAATAATATATTTCATAAACCACCCCTTGGGCATAACATCTCTCAGAATTAGTCCCTCGGCATACCTCACCATCACTCGTAATCAGCCCTTAGGCAACCTCACAGCCACTCATAACTCCCAATCACTCGTCACTCAACACTCGGCACTAGGCACTCGCACTTAGTAGGTACCTGCGCTCACTGGGGGTGTACGGACTCCGGAGGGGATCCTACAACCCAAGTGCTATATCGTTGCGGCATGCAGCCCGACCCAATATCGTTGCGGCGTGCAGCCCGATCCATATATCTCACTACGACATGCAACCCGATCTAACATATATATATATATATATATATATATATATATATATATATATATATATATATA
>MDKI01138527.1:0-41582 GCA_005239505.1 Nicotiana paniculata
TATAGAATAATCTTGGAAGGTTTGCAGATGTTCTTAATGAGTTCTCCATAGACCTTAACTCGAAGTGTACCCAGATGCTAATGAAAGACAGGAAAACATAATAAGTAGGCATTGTGCTATGATATCCCCCAAAGGTACGTTTAGTCTTGACGGAGAGCCTATCAGGGGTCCTAATGAGAAAGTAAGTGTTATAGTGACACATAGGAGGACACGTTCTCTCACATTTATCTAATAAGTGTTGGGAAACTAGCTTGATGAATTCACTAACAGAGGAACATAATTAACACATGTGGTGGAGGTGTAAGGAGAATATAAACATTTGTTATGGGTTTGTCATGTTTCTGCTTTATTAGTTCCCAACTATAGTACAAGACCATGTCACGGACAACCACAATACCAGGAACAAAGTGGGCTACTTACCGCGGGATGTCCCAAGTGGACACGGATGTTATACTAAGATGGCGAAACAAGATCTTTCTATGACGGGGATATGAGGATCTCAATCTTCAAAGGGACCTTATGCACACGGTGACAATTTCGATTGGCACACACTCATATGATAGGTATTAAGGCATGCTCTTATGCTACTAGACAGTGAGAAGGTTTCATGATGATATTCATAACAGTAGAGTGACTATTCATACCATAGAAGCCATATACACCTAGTGAGAAGAAGAGTGGCTCGAGAAGGATTGCAATTCCGGCATGCTTTTCATGGAACTTGACACCACATAGGTAAACTTTTATGACAGTGCGTGCGTAGGCACAATGGAGCATATATTATCTATTTAACTGAGAAGGTTATGTGAGGAATCCATCAGGTGTAGTTCCTTGTTGAAAAATTTAGGGAAGCAAGTGGGAATATTACCCTATGATTATGACTCGATTCAAGAAGTTATTATAGGATTCAATTTTCTCAAGAGGTTGTAAGTAATACGTCCCATTCAAAGAGTAGATACAGAGAATGGCTCATAAGGTTGCCCGGAATCTATCCCAAGTCCCATAGAAACATAAGGATTAACATAAGACAAACGAAATTATATTTCTAGATGCCAAAGACACAATTATGATCTTTCTTCAACTAACCGAATTGGAATTGGAGTAATAGGACAACAACTAGGGGAAGACTGGGTATAAGGGAGGAATTAACAGGAAGAGGACTTGAGGGTTATAGGAGTAAACTCGAAATCCTCACGGCTAGTGGAGCCAGTACTAACGTTAAAATCAGTTGAATTCATAGCAACATAGAGCAATTAACATATAGCGACACTCAAACTAGTATCATGAAAATCAAAAGAGGAGCAAAAGTACTCATCTTCCTTACAACTAGAAGAAGGACAACCTTCAAAAATATGATGAGCAACAAGAATAAGTAGTATGATCCAGCTACAGGGAGGCTCGACGGACCCTAGCTTCGATGCAGATTTAATAATGTTTAAAAGTAATTGAGCAGACCAAATTCAGAAAATCACCTGTCGGAGAATAGGTAGATTCTCGTCAAACAAATAAAAATCTTTCTGATTCCGACCATTAGACCAAAATGGAAGCCCCAACAAAGATAGAGCGAGGGCACTACCATACTAGAGATGATGATGAAACAAATCAAGATCTTCACTATGATACTATGCCAACATTCAGATTGAAGGAGAAACTCGAAGAAAAATTGCCAAGGCTTTTGAATAGAGAACAATAAATGGTCGAGAGGAAATACCTTCTTATCTTGTGCGAAAAGATGATAATTGTTTATCCATTCATTCAATAAGAAAATTTTCGGGATTAGTCCCTTTTTGACAGTTTAGAAAGGCGTGTGGGAAGTAGCAATTCTATAGTTACAACTCCATTCAAGGAAATGATTATAGAGCTCAATGTCATAAGAGATTTCTTATAAGAGAATTTGTGGTAGAGTGGGTTCACGAAATAACGGATCTCGTTCAAAGAGTAGATGCATGCAATGTTTTGTGACTCAACATTTATTAAGACCATGCCTATGAAAATTCTTCAATATGGATGTACATATACAACAAGGGTACATTGGTTATGCTAAGGAATGACTTACTTGGTGACTTCGGGTTAATAGGGCAATAGCTTAATCGATGCCCCTCGACTCCACATCCCTAACGTACGTTGGTACCATACCGATATACTATAGGATTTGGTGGTGTAGTGGCATCAATAGGCACAAGGGCACTCCCCTCTTAGAGATAGGGTCTACCAACCCCTCCACAACTCAATACATTATCCTAACAAGTCCTCGGGCAATCCCTTCAGACTCAATGGTGGGGTCACTCCCTCCTCATTGCTTGAAACTCGCGGATTAGGGTATCATGATTACTCATTTTGAGAGTAAGGCTTGGAGAGAAAACTAACTCCCTATCTTGATCTCTATCACACGATTAGAGTATCATAGAAGGGTGGAATTTCTAAATGACCTAGTAGCCCCCTAATTATAGATGTGGTCGACAACACACCGATAAGAAGGACTCTACTAGACACGACTCCGAGACATCCTAGGACACTTAAAAACCTTAGGCTCTGATACAAAGTTTGTCACGCCCCAAAATCGAGGGACGAGAGCGGCGCCTAACCGAATGAACTTGGTCAAGTGAACCTGATTTGCCTTTCCTCCCACGCGTTACCCCGTGATTTCAATATACATAATTCATGTGAAATAGCCATTTATAACTTAAGCATAAACTTACGACTTGAATTCATTTCTACTTTTTATCATTTCGAACATATGATACCAAATACTTACAAAATACATACAACAACCACAAACAATTATATCACAAGAATCATCATTTCAAGGAACACAAGTTCATATCAACAATTCGTTTATTTGGGCTCATGGCACCATAGTTCTCACCAAGCAGTAATTCCTGTATACGGTGTTTCTATAATTGTTCAACTCATTTACATCATTTCACAATACCCTTTTTCATTACTTTCCACGCACGACTTTTAGCCATTATATACATTCCCACACTTGGGCACATTAACATTCTTTCATTCATCAACACATACTTTCATATTGATACCCTCGAGCATTTACGAGCTTTGCAAATAATAAGATAGGCACATCAAAACACTTTTCACAATCTCATATAGCACGGTAGTATGGCAATCAACTAGGACAATTAGAGAATAGAATCTTACGTCTCAACACATTTGATCAATCAATTCACATATTTTCAAACAAGGTACATATACCGTATGCTCGGACCCAACAAGAGGATTTTACAAAGGTTAAAGTTAGCCGTACATACCTCGAATCAGGATTTTTTCCTTAATTTCCATTTCAAATCACCGGACCTTCTAGCACCTTCAATCTAATTCATAATGCGGCACATTTAAACATAGAATTAGGAATCATGAACATGTCTTGAACTCATTTGAGATTTTTATCAAACACTAGGTGTTCCCTTAGATTGCATGATCCCTTTTCAGTGAAGAATTACTCTAATCTACTCTCTTTTACTAGATTATGGAATATTTGGTACATGCATGCAAAACTCTTAACCCCATCTCCAAAAACTAACCTATGTGTGTTTTATATCAAAAAGAATCTGAGAATTAAGGGTAATGGGGTGGAAGCTTACCTCTTATGGTGAAGAAATTTGTGTCCTACTTGATTAGTTCCAAGCTTGAGTGATGAAGGAGGATCAATTTGATGAAGTTTGGGACTTTCTCTCTCTAGAACTCACTCTTGCTTCTCTCTATATTATCATATGGTCGTTAAAATGAGGGGGAATGGGTTTTATATGGGTCTGGGGTCGGATTATAAAGATAGAAAAAATGGATAGTCCAACATTTCGTACCTGGCTATATCTAGGCTTTATCTACCTAAAGCCTGGTCTGGCCTAGCTTTACCCGGGCTTTATCTACCTAAAGCCTGGTCTGGCCTGGCTTTATCCATTCTTTATCTAGCTAAAGCCTGGCCTGGCCTGGCTTTATCCAGGCTTTATCTACCTTAAGCCTGGTCTAGCTTTGACGAAAAATTTTCAACTCCTCAGCGCATCGCTCAATCCCAAAACTCCGGAAGTACAATGTATTACCTAACTTGACACCACAAAACCTTAAATTACATAGTGAGTTATTTTCTTTTTTGGGGCCCTACAATTTTCGTTCATCATTATCGTCATTATCGGGCACTAATTCATTGTTACTGTCGTCGGGGTATTCATTTTTAGTTTCTTCGTCTTCGGTTTCACTATCTTGTTTGCATCTATCCGGACCCAGGGAATCATAATCTAGCCCCCAATTATCACACATTTCTCGTATTTCATCACTATCATCAATAAGACCACTCACTTGGTTTCTACAACAATATGGCACTCCGATGTCCATTGTCTGTAGAGATATTTTGGTGGGACCTCCCACTCCAAAACTGTTGGGAAAGCATGATAATGAAGATCTTAATGTAATTTTTCATTCTATAATAAAGTCCAATGCTGAACCTTAGCCCCTTGGAGGTAGTTAAGATCATCTAGTGCATGATGAACATCTAGTGCCTTTTTCTTCTCTAAGGTCTTCTTCATCAAATGCCGACTAAATTCTGGTTCCTCTATGTGTGTGGATGTTTGGAACATCGCGGACAATTCTTGTGGTACAGCTAGCCCATGCCAATGACATAATACCTCATAATCGTACCTTTCTGAGTACAAGGGAACCCACTGTAGGTTTTCAACCCAAATCCGCACACCTTTAGGCTTTGTAAAATACGCCCCGCAAATAATGTGCCCTGCAATATTTAGTTCTACATTTATGTTGATAGGTTTATTTTCTAAGGGGCGTACAACACCATACCTATTATCATCCACCATATCATTATAGCTACCTAGCATGATTTTTTCAAGAAAAGGATCAATTGTGTTCTGACATGTGCCATGTGGATCTTTTGATCTACCTTCACTCTTTTACCTATTCTTAAACCATTATTAAATGTAAATGGCATTTTGGAAAGTCTTGATTAAATGAATAACTTAAAAAAATATTTTTGTCTACTTATCAAGAGAGAAAGTGGAGGTAGTTCAACATGAGACATGTACAATATACGCTATTCAAATTTTCATGCCTTGTCTTGTACACATGAAAAGGCATGTAGGCACTTGTATCATAATGATTCCTTTACTAGTTCAACATGGCGCACATACAATAAGCTGTTACACCCCATACTTTTGACGTTAATTGTGTCATTAGTTAACTAACGTACACCCGGAGATCTTAAGATCCATCCAAAAGGCCAAGAGAGGTTATTGAGGTAATACGTAATTTTCATAAGAATTTTGGGTTATAAGAATTAAATAAAATACTTTTCGACGAAGTTTACCAAAGGGAAATAGATTGCATTTGCCGTACTTTTGGTGTAAGAATAATACTTATTAATATTATAATAAGGTACTGTTTTAAGGTGTTTGAATTGTACAATAGTCGTATGTTAAGATTTAAAGTCAAGCAAGTTGTAAAACAAAAATTTGCAAAAGTTGCCGCAAGATACATTCATAATCTTACAGATTTTTGGGTCTAATTTCAGTGACCTTTTCTCTCAATATACTTGGAGTTATAGGGTGATCCACTCATCGAATTGAAGCTCTACGAGTCTAGGCTCCACCGCCTTAAACTGTTTGTCAATACAACATCAAAGTAGAGAGATATTTGTATTTTCTTAAGACTGCGCAAGCAGCTCCCTATGGAACCCACTTTGAATTGTGGAAATATTTAAGATATATATCAAATGCCTACAACCCGTTTTTATTCGTATTTGTCACTATTTCCTGACCCAAAAATCAAAGGCAAACTAAGTAAATCTAACGTGAAGAATCCCGTGGTCACCGTCTTATCACTTTCTCTTTGTTGTGCCGATTTTGGAGACTCCTTGTAAGTGAAGTGATCTTGGAGGTATTATTGTGATTGGATGTAAGTTTCATCTTCTCCTTCTTGTTCTTATGTTTATACAGGTTGCACGAGTGTTGTTACTAAGAGGTGGTAAAGCAAATTCTTCGAGGAACTTGGAATTTATTTGTCTATTGTGAGTTGCTCGTTTCAAACTGTATCTTGGTGTTAAATTTCTGGATTTGGTTGGTTGCTTTGCTAAAATGATAAAAAAGATAAGTAGGGAGATGATGTGGTGTTGATGTTAATTGTTAAGGAACTTGAGAGTTCTATGTACTCAAGGTGTTTGACAAATTGTCTAAGTGAATGCTACCTATAAGTATTGATTCAATTTTCATTCTAATCATTCGTAGGATGTAGATAATCTCCTGTAGGACGTGCAAGGATCCATGGAACGTAATTAGCTTCATAAACAAGGTATATAAGACTACTTTATTTCTTAGCATGATTTGAGGTAAATATTCCCTTTGAAATAATCTTCATATCGCAAGATTGAATCATCCTAAGTCATCCCTGAAAATAATATTGATCATGTTCTTTTGTATTTCCTTCCGATAGAATTATTCCGAATTCATGATATCGCTTGTGGTCAGTCTTTCATTACACTTACATATGTATCTATTTTACTCTTCCGAGTCATGCTACAGTTGACCGGATATGGTATGATTGTACAACCACTGATCAGTTGGGTATTACCGAGCTCTTTGTGGACGGATGCGATCGAGTCCTCTTTGAGGTCGTGTACGCTATGATATGACATAAGATATTATCGGGTCCTATTAAGGCTTGGTACGACCAAGTACTCTTCAAGGACGGGTACGTATGATATGGCATCATTTTCCTGCCACGACCCAAACCGGAGGGCTACGACGGGCACCCAGTACTTTACTCAATCGAGTACCAACATAGCATATCTTTCTTATCGTACTATAAGGGTAAATGTGAAAAAATGGTCATCATGACATAACCAAAATATAATAGAAGGGAATGCTAGGCATATGGCGACCTAACATGATATAGAAACTTATACATGTGACATATGCGCCTATAAGGCTGACATGATCATTTGTAAACACAAAACATAGGTCGACAAGGCCATAAAAGTATCCATATACCTGAAATTTATCTATAAGCCTCTAAGAGTACATAAAATTATAAAGTTCCGAATAGGGCCCCGCCATACCATTCAATACATGTCCCAATCATACTGACCAAATAGGAAACTCCAGAGCAAGTGGAGTGTAGCAACACCTTCCACTGAGATGATAGCCTACTAGGAGGACTACCAACCTGTCTATCGGGACCTACAGGCATAAAACGCAGCGTCCCCAGACAAAAGAGACATCAGTACGAATAAAGTACTGAGTATGTAAGGCAGAAAAGCATAAATAATAACAATAAAGCAAAGAGAGATGTAGGAGATACAACCTGTAGCATCTGAGTGCCTTTGAGATATAGTGACATGAAATGCATTATACTTATATATACATAATCTTTTAAAAACATTCGCCTCTGTGGGCTCATCATCATCATATCGTACCCGACCTCGAAGAGGACTCGGTAAAAACATACCCGGCCATCATAAGGCTCGGTAGAATCATACCCGACCATGTGGAGCTCGGTAAACCCAACTGATCTGTGGTTGCACAATAGGTGTCGTACCTGGCCGACTATAGCGCGGCTCGATAGAGTAAAATAGATACTATATATAATGCATGTTGGACTCATGGAATAATGCTCTAAACCTTTCAGAGTGACGTAAGGTAGTTGCACCTTTAATTAATATTATGGAAATCATACCATCATTATGAACTTCACTAGGGCTCAAGGATGATACATACTTTATTAGAATAACTTTGTAAGGAAAGAAAAACATGGACAACCCTGGCCTAGCTAGGCCTAACGCCTGGTGGACCCCGCCCCTGGCCTGGCGCCGCCAGGTATAAGGCCTGGTCAAGCTGGCGTTTGATCTCGCCTCGCTAGGTCTCTAGCCAGATTCAAGCTTGGCGTCGCCAGATATAAGGCCTGATCTAGGCATGTCTTCTCCTTTTCAACTGCTCCCGAGCACGCTTTCGACTTTTAAGTATCCCTTTTTACTCTACTTTCGTCTCTAATTCACCTACACATAAAATAGACTTCATTACGCACAAATAAAGTGTAATTTATCATTAAAGTGTATAACATGCAAGACGAATAATGTGCTAAACCATGAATTATAGACACACATCAATACCCCACACTTAAACATTGCCCGTCCTCGAGCAATCAAACTACACTTATAGACACAACCTGTTAAGCAATTGTCTTAACTCATTATACCAATAATCTTTAAAATAGTTTAAGCATAATGGTGTGATATCCTCGCCTCCAAATTTGACTCACAAATACCATGACTTATTCACAATTCACTTACTTACTCTAATATGGAAGTCAACGACATTACCTTTCCTTTAGGAATCACGTGCCCTCACTTAATCAAAGAGCTGAGTTCCACACACAATGAATTTTTAGGAACATGGGAACTCAAGATAGACAAAATTCACTCGCTCTCAGAAATAACATTCATATGCCACAAATGATGGACCATAGGCTTGCCCGTAGTGTAGTACTCTACTAATCAAGTTCATTCGGTCTAAGATCAAGTATGACTTTCATTGGTTGTAATGTATGCTGCGGGTCGGGTAGGATACATTTGGATATGAGTGATCTCACTTCCCTTAAGCACTTTCATACTTATACTCTAATACACAAGCCATACTTATGTCAAACCAAACATTCCACCTTCACTTTAATTTATATTACCCCATATTTATTTAAGCACAAGTATATCATTAGACACCATCATCAAGACTTATTTTTCATACAATACACTATTATCAACTTTTTTCACTATTTTTTTTTTCAAAACAATGCACCTTTCTCATTATTTCAATTGTTCCACTCAATAGCCAACTGTAACGACCCGGCTGGTCATTCCATGAGATTTGCCCCATTTCCCCCATTTCTTCTTTATCATATGTTTTTAGCCTATTTATGATGTGTTGGGTTGGTTGGTTCGGGTTCGGAGTGGTCGTGGTGAGAATTGAGACACTTAGTCTCTTAAATTAACTTAATAGTTCAAAAAGTCAACTGGGAGTTGACTTATTGGTGACAACATAGGAATGCAGATTTTATGGCTCAGATAGCTTCGCTAGGTGATTTGGGACTTAGGAGTGTATTCAGAATGAAGTTTTAATGTCCGTTGTAGAATTAGGCTTGAATTGGCGAAAGTTAGTTTTTGGCGATTTCCGGTCTGCAGTGGAAAATAGGCTATTGGGGTCGGATTGGAATTCCGGAAGTTGGGGAAGGTTCATAATTTCATTTTGGATATATTTGAAAATTTTTAGGTCAATCAGATGTGTTTTGGTTGGTTTCAGCATCATTGGCGAAATTTAGAAGTTTCAAAGTTCATAAGCTAGAATTTGATGTAATTTTGGTGTTTTTGCGTTGTTTTTGGTGTTTTGAAGGCTCGACTAAGTTTGAATGATGTTATGGGATGTGTTGGTAGGATCGGTTGAGGACCCGGGCACCTCGGGTGTGTTTCAGATGCTCAAACAAGCACTTTTGGTCTTTGGGAGATTGCTGGTTTTCTAGTGTTTTAGCAGCAGTGGATTGTTCATTACGATCGCGTGGATTCCTTCACGATCTTGTAGAGTAAATATTTGGGGCAGGAAATTTGTTCTATGTGATCGCGTAAGTAGGTTTGTGATCACATAGGTTGGGCAGCAAGAGCAGTACGGTCGCGTGGTGTATTGTGCGATTGCGTAGAAGAAAAAAGGGGCGCGTGAGGTTGGTGCAATTGCTCTTCGGGACCGCGTGAATGGGTACGCGATCTCATAGGTCAGGGAGTTGAAGATTCACGATCGTGTGGGAAATGGTGCGATCGCAATGGGTAAAATTTGGAGGCAGTTAGGTTGTTCTTTGCGATCGCGTGGGTGGTCCCGTGATCGCAGTGAGTTAATGTGTAGTGCTGGGCAGAATGTTTTAAAAGGCCATTTTTGCGAGATTAGTTCATTTTTCCTCCATTATTGTATGAGTTAAGAGATCCTTGAGAGTGTTTGAAGAGGAAATCGAAGGGAATCCCTTGGAGGTAAGGTTTTCAACTCCATAACTCGTTTCTATATCGTTTTTTAAGTAATTAAACCGGAAAATTATTGAAATTAAACCCGGAATTTGGGGAAGATAAGTGCATGGAAATTGGAATTTCTTTTGAGGATTTGAGTGGGCAATTGTGGTCCTCTTTTAGTGTTTTTGTTATGTATATAATCGTGGGAGGACGAGGATTCTAGTGATGTAAATTTTATCAAATTTCGAGACGTGGTCTCGGGGCTTGGGTTTGGCCGAATTTCGAGAACTTTGTATAAATTGATTATTTTCGATTGGGATTTGTTCCTTTAGCATATATTGATGATGTTAAACTAGTTTTGGTTAGATTCGGAGCAATCGGGAGCCAATTTGAAGGGCAAGTGCATCACGGATTAGTGTTGTGGCACGGTAGAGGTAAGTAATGACTATAAATCTTGTCTTGAGGGTATGAAACCCCGGACTTCATATTTCTAACTGTTTTTAGAGTGGCGGACATGTCGGATGACGAGTATGTGGCGTGCACTGATTTTTGGATTGGACTCGGTCCTCTCCGCGACAACGATTGAGTTGCGTATTTTACTCTAAATCATACATTAAATTGTGTTATAAATACTATTGCTATATTTGGGCTATAAGCATGTTTGGGGCCTTGTGCCGACTTGTTTGGACCTCTTGAGGGCTTTTTACTGCTATTTCCTCACTGTTGATTTATGATTTACACTCATACATATTGTGTTTAACTGTTTTCGAAACTTAGCCTTGTTTACACTATTTTAAGATATAAAATGATGTTTTGGGCCGAGTACGTCATTTTACTGATACGCCCGAGGACTTTTGTGAGGTTCTGGCTGAGTGAGGCCGAGGGCCTGATTTGTGAGGATATGATACGCCACGAGGTGGCTTGATATTTGCGCTTGGGCTTAAGGAGCCCCTCCGGAGTCTGTACACACCCCCCAGTGAGCGCAGGTACCTACTGAGTGCGAGTGTTGAGTGCCGAGTGACGAGTGATTGGGAGGCATGAGTGACAGTGAGGTTGCCCGAAGGGATGATACTGAGTGGCTGTGAGGTGCTGAGTGATGTTCTTCCCGAGGGGCGATTTATGATTCATGTTTTTCCCGAGGGGCTACTTATTATTTTATTTCATTTTATACTAAATCCTTCAGTTATTTTTATTTCAGAAATTTTTGGAAAACACATTTATCAAAGGATTTTACTAAAGTTGTTTTTTAAAGCATGTTGATTTCATATATCTATGTATATACTGTTCGAAAGAAAGGATGTGCATACTGTGAACTGATGATATTGATTTTATGTGTTTCTTGCCGCTTACACTTGATTTATTTTCATTACTACTGAGTTGGCCGCACGGAGTTTTGGGATATAAAGGTAGTTGTTCAGCATCCGCAGCATCTATGTTTTCCCTTCTTATGATTCTATCTAGTTTTTCGTTTGGAGGTTTTGTATTATAATAGTATACCTTTTGGCGTATTCTTAGATGCTCATGACATGTTAACTCCAGGTTTTGGGGATGGTTGGACCGTTTAACTATTTATTTTCCTAATGGATTTAGCAAATTCTATATACTATATGAAATGCTTGAAAAAGGTTGGGATTTGGAAAGAAACTTTAATTATGAGATTATTGGCTAGCCTAGTTCCACGATAGGCGCCATCATGGATGATTTAGGATAACTTGCAGGATACCTTCAAAGAAGTATGCACGACCTCATTGGCCCATGTAAAAGAACTGTTGCTGTCTAGCTTGGCTTTCTTAGAGGGACCTATCAAAGGCTTGAGCCACACTTCGGGCTCACCCGTTTTCTTGAAAAGAGTCGATGAAGCTACGGGTAAAGCAACATCAGAAGACGAAATAGCCAATGGAACAGATGAGACAGCTTCTCTCAAAGAAGCAAAGACAACAACTAAAGGGATATCGTCAGGAGCAAGGTCAACACCTTCATAAATAGGGGAATGTGAAACATCATCAAGGATAGAGGGCTCAACCACAGACACGGAAGGCAAGGTCAAGGGCGTAAGATCATCATCTGAAATCACCCGCCTTCTCCGTGGCATGTGTACTAAAGCACCTTCTTCTTCTTCTTATATGGAACGAGACTAACCAATCTTCCTCTTCGAGGAAGATGAACCAATAATAATTTCTTGGGCTTGAGCCAAAGACATCTTCGCGATAGATGAAGCAGACACCCCACGAGCGGAGAACCCTATGAAAAGGGAAAAAATTAAACGACGAAGAAAGAAGAGACTCGAGTAAGGAAAAAAGCAAGAATGAGAGCTTCACTTACCGTGGGTCTTCACATGCCAACCATACCTCCCAGGAGCAACGGGCAACAATTTTTCTACCCAATCAGGGATTCCGGAGACATTCTCAATAGTATCCATGATTGCTGAGAGAAGAAGAAAGAAATACGGTGTTAATAAAACATCTCAAGTCAAATCGAGGAAAAGTAAATAAATGTGAGATAAAGCATACTCACGTCCACGATTCCACTTCTCAGGGAAGGGAAGATTTTCTTCACCCAATAAACCAACAGTGGGTACAACAACATACCAGAGGTACTAACCCCTATCCTTATCATCTCCAGGGGTTACCAACACTCTTTTGCTTGTAGCAGTCAGAGTAAAAACCCCTTCACAAAATAAGGTAGGAGAGTATAGATGAATAAGGTGATTGAAAGTAAAAGGAACCGAGGCTAAAGAAGCCAAACTCCTAAGGCATGCGACAACTCGCCACACAAGCGGACCAAATTGTCCTAAGCAGATATTGAAAAAATGGCAGAATTCAATTACGACTGGGTCAATGGGGGGTTTAAACCCTAGAGTGAAAGGGTATGTATAAACAAAAGAATATCCCTGTTATGCCCAACAATATTACATCGATATTACGTCCCGTAGTATTATATTACGATGATGTTACACTTCGCAGTATTAAATTACGATGATGTTGCACCCTGTAGTGTTGTACGTTAAATTTGTCATAAGGTAGTTGACATTAGTGCAAGGAAAAAATTATTTAGAGATTATAATAATTATACTATTTCAAACAAGTGGTGAGTAAATTCGTGAAGGTGAGAGAGGAATCAAGTCAAAGAAAATGAATTTTCATCCAAGTTTGATATATTGGGATAAAATATGGCCCGAGCTAAAATACTCGGTATTTATGTACTAGTTCCATACAAGATACCACATGGCCATGATAGTAAGGTGTATAAAGTGTGTTAAAGGCGAGTATTATTTTAAGTAATTTGAGATAATTCTTAATTATGTGGATAATTGGTTAATTATTTGATTAGTGGGAATTTACCAAGTTAATTAAGAAATTGGTAATTAATTAAGATTTTGGATAACTCTTGAAACTTGAACATTATGTGGAAGCCACATAAATCCCAAGGATGACTCTTCAATTATATATGCTATGCGGCATATATTTAGGAGAATAAGTGGCCACAAGTATTATTATACTAAAGTTTGCAAAGAAAAGCTTTCACTATCCAAAGCTTACGGACAAAGCTTTCCTATACAATAATGTATTGTTGAAATTACATAAGTTTTCAAAGAAAAGCTTTCACTATCCAAATCTTATGGACAAAGCTTTCCTATACAAGAATCTATTGTTGAAATTACATAAGTTTGCAAAGAAAGCTTTCACTATCCAAAGCTTACGGACAAAGCTTTCACTATCCAAGAATCTATTGCTGTTGCAATGTCTTGTCTCTTATTGGGGTCCATAATCATCCTATAAACACTTCATATTTTTTTTACTGGAACCAAACCACAAGAAAATCAATATTAGTTCCCCATCCAAAATTTTCATCTGACTAATTTTGTCCTTGCGGATTGATTCAAGCTTTTCATACAACTTGTTCCATGTTTTGTCGCAATTAACGTGTGTTAGAGGACTGTCAACAGAATCGAATCAGGTATGTTAAGGATATCCCTTCTTTCTTTTGGCATGGTCCAAATTTATACTGAAGAAATGAACAAATACATATTTTCTATAAATTACTCTATTCATAGAAATAGTAGGGGTGTCTATATTCTTGGGTCTCAGAATAATACGCAGTTGGAAAAGTTTATACGGAAGGAATATTGAGATTATTACGTACTTGTCATGCATTTCATACATGTGCATTGGCCCATGACCAGATGGCGTTATATACGTGTATATATGTAAATATATGTATATGGGGTATGGGAAAAGGTTATGGCGTTATATACGCACCACCACCTGATCAGCTGGTATATGATGATGATGTTGCCCACAATGGCTTAAATATGGTTCAAACGGCGTTATATATGCGTATATATGTATTTATACTCAAACGTTGTTATATATGCATATATATGTATATATATGTATGTATATATATATGTATGTATGTATATATATATATGTATGTATGTATATATATGTATGTATGTATGTATATATATGTATGTATATATATATATATATGTATGTATATATATATATATATATGGGATATGGGAAAGGTTATGGCGTTATATACGCACCACCACCTGATCAGCTGGTATATGATGATGATGTTGCCCACAGTGGCTTAAATATGGTTCAAACGGCGTTATATATGCGTATATATGTATTTATACTCAAACGTTGTTATATATGCATATATATGTATATATATGTATGTATATATATATGTATGTATGTATATATATATATGTATGTATGTATATATATGTATGTATGTATGTATATATATGTATGTATATATATATATATATGTATGTATATATATATATATATATGGGATATGGGAAAGGTTATGGCGTTATATACGCACCACCACCTGATCAGCTGGTATACGATGATAATTTTGCCCATAGTGGCCAATATGATATGATGGGATGCCCTCAGAGGCTGATGATGTTATGAAACATGTACCTATGCACGATATGACATTCATACGCATATGCATGCTGCTAAAAGTGATTTATGATTTAAAAATTTATTCAGACCTACAGGTTGAGTCATTTACTCCATGTTTCTTCCATGTCATTAATTAATGTTGACTTATTATTACATTTCTATTCTACCTTACATACTTAGTATATTATTCGTACTGACGTCCTTTTGTTGGGGACGCTGCATTCATGCCTGCAGGTATAGATAATAAGTCGGACGAGCCCTCATAGTAGACAAGTTTGGCATTCAGCGAAGGATCGGTAAGACTCCATTTCATTCGGAGTGCAACCAAGTCTATGTGTCATCGTGTCAGAGTTTTACTAAAGACTTATGGGTAGGCCGGTAACCTGTCCCATTTGATGTCACTAAATCTTAGAGGCTTTGTGGATAGAGGTTCAGTTTGTACAGTATGTCAGAGGCCTTAACGGCCCATATGTATTCATGTTTTATCAAAGATAGCTTATTGATACAGTGTTGCCCACTTACAAGTTGTACATTACGAGTTCTGGCCATGTTGGCCCATGATAGTCACAAAGAAAATAAATGAGTTACAGAGTGGTTCGCTCGGGCCAATGTGGCACCGGGTGCCAACCACGCCTCCCCAAGTTCGGGGCCTGACAAAGTGGTACCATAGCAGTTCTGTCCTAGGGAGTCTACAAGCCGTGTCTAGTAGAGTCTTGTTTATGGGTGTTTCTTGCACCTCACTTATAAGCAGGAGGCTACATGCCATTTAAGACTGTCACTCTTTCTTCTTACGCTAGATCGTGTGGTAGAGCTCACTTATAAGAATCCAAGTACCGAACTTTTATTTTTATTCGTAATAAGACAATGCCTACGTTCAGAAAGATGATCAATAAGAGATATAGCTGTGGAAGTGTTGAATTAGAGGAACTCGACTTTGTATCATGCTTATGAAAGTAAATGTGAGATCTTCAGCAGATCATATGCGTACTGAAAGGTGTAAGCCTCTTGATAAGAAGTAAGGAAAGAATGCCTATCCACCTTTATGATGAAAGAAAATGAAAGATTAAGAAGATGAATACAAGTTTCAACAAGAAAAAGAAGCAATATAAAGAAGGGTATGAGGTGCCTAGTCAACAAAGGTTAACAGTGTTTATAATTCAGGCAGAGGAATGTAAGCTTTTTGAGTTATATTCAATAGAAACAGAGGTATATACAATTGGTCGCACCCATTCCAGATATTCCCTATGGGGGTTATCAGAAGTAGTATAAGAAGATATGATAAGTGAATTGTTTGCGTCAGTTGACATTTCCGAAGGGTAGTACAAATGTGCCAATAGAATCTTCTTGTGAGACACCCAGATGGTGCACTCTAGAATATTAGGATTAATGTGAATACTAGCATTCAGAAGATAGGCATTGAAAGACTGGATGGGATAAATATTACCTTAAGTATGGCTCTCATCCCTAGTAGAGCGAGGATGTTGAGCAACCCAGAGAGACGATGAATGAAGCAAGGAGAGCTAAAAGCGAAAGAATGTCGTGTTGAAGTTTTCACAAGAAAGGGGGGTATGAAGAAATATTATCAAAGTAATGAGAAGAGAGATAAGGAAGCATTATGAATAAGATACGATACATAGATAAAGACGGTAGAAAAAAAGAAGAAGAAGAAGAAATGACAGTATTACACAGTCTAGTCAAGTGAATGAAAAGACGAGAGGTGGAAGGCCTTAAGACAACGAAAGAGTATAGGCCATAAGTTTATATCCTCATTTCAAGAAATAAGTTTGTAACTCCAACGCGACTACTAGAGGGGAGAGTTAATCTCTAGAGTAACATAAATCAGTATGGACTGGCAAACAAGATAAACCAAAAATGAATTAGGGACTAAGTGATTTGGTAGTAGTTCAGCATCATGAGAATTTTAGATAACATTCCGAAAATAATAGGACGGACCACAAAAGAAGATTCACGATGAATTCTGAGAATAGTCATTCAGGGAGACGCTTCCCTAGAGCAAGCAATGTGAGAAAAGTTAAGCTTAAGAGACTGTATGTGCCAGTTACTCTAAGTGTCACCCTCGAGAGTAAGGGAATTTGTCATCCTTGGTACAGAAGAATTTCCGCAAGGAAAGTAAGGATCATTTATATTGTGAAACGACGCCAAAGATGAAGAGGAAAAATATATATAGGTATATCCTCGTGGCTTCAGTTTTTAGTACATCCTTGAAGGGGGGAATATGGAGTAATGTGGCATTAAACCAGAATTAAGTGGTTCTAGTGACTACGGAATTGTAAAGGAAGAATGTGATAAATGGAAGAGGAATGAGATGGTACTTATCTAAATCCTACAAATATGCTACGATTCTAGAACATTATGCAAGCATGATGTCAAGGAAAGGAAGCCAAGGTTTATGCCCGGGATGTTATTGAAAGTTAGGAGCCAGTGCAAGATGTAAGTTAAGACAAAGGAAATAACCCAAGAAAGATTACGTGGAGTAATGATATGAGAATGAGCCAACGAGTAGTTAATAGTTGATTTAAGAGGATCTTAGTTATGGCCAGACAAGTGGTTGCAGACAAATCAACAGATCGTGCAAGATAAACATAGGGAACCCCAACCTTGGGAATTGTTCCTTGCAGTTATGACATCTGACCCTTGAGAAATATTCAGATACGAGTTGGGATAGTTAAAGGTACCGTATAAGTATTACGAAAGTAAAAGAGAGCGCCACTTGGAAGACAGTAAAAAATTATCAGTTCAGAAGCAGCCCTACAAGCATAAGGGCATGGAGGTAAGTGACTAAGAATAATTATAGGTAAGGAAGGACATCGAAAGGGTCCGTAATAAGCTCACAGATTTACAAGAGTCAAGGGTTCTCCTTAAGTACTACAACGAAAGACTAGCTGAGGAAATAAGGAAAAAGGCTTTAACCTAAGCACACCGACCTAAAGAGGAAATGCTCGTGTAACAACAGTCTCACAACAACATTGTAAGTACTCCAAAGGAAGTGGCACCTACCGTGGCCAATGAATGGAAAGTAAAATTAAAAGTGACATTCGAGATCATATGAGTTGCATGAAAACTCTGGTATACGTAGGAACTAAGGTAAGCTAAGTATGCACACAACAAGGGGACAAAAAGACCAGGAAGAATAATAGCTTACGTTAAAGAAAGCTAAGAAGGAACGAAAGGAATTATTCGATCAATGATCCCAAGCCAGTGACATTATGAACGAACTTAAGAGTTTGAAGTTTTATACCTGCAACATATACAACCGTAGAAATTCTGGTATACGTTAAAAGAAAGAATTGAGCCCAGGTCATAGACGAATGATTGAATTGTTAAAGGATTTTATCCGGAATATCCCTCAGAGCCTATGAAAGGCTAAAGTAATAACTAATACTAGGAGCCGCATATCAGAAGATAGCTTAAGCCTACATAAAGGTTGATTAGAAAGAAAGGGAAACTAAATAATTGCACCACCTAAGTAAATCAGGAGTCTGATTATTGGACCTAGAAAAATTATAGAAGTTGTGCTATAGAATATGACAGAACCGCTCTTAATATCAGATGTTCAAGAGACATAACACAACAATCATAATCTATAGTGGCTCTACAAGAAAGCCAGTTAGAAGAACTACCATCCCCATAAGAAGTCAGTACGAAGCTCCCACCGGATTGTGTATGTACCAGAGGTGCGAGTATTATAATAGAGCTTCAAGTTATGGATGTGAATTATACCTATGTGGAAGGGAGGTCATGAAAGAGATAGAAGATACGATGTGAGATTTTAAGGTAAGTAAGGTAAAGGTGAACAACGTACGAGATACTCAAAGGCATATGTGAATAGTACATACCTTGGATAGAAGGCTAGAAGTGATGGGATTCAATATCCAGGAATGATAGCGGCATAGTAGTGGAATATCTCATAGCCTATGGTTTCTAGGTAACGAGGAGGCTAATTAAGGCAGTAAAGAAGTGTTAGAGACGATGTGATGTCTCACTTGATGTCCCAGAATGACATAAGGAAATCTGTGATGCAACCAAGTTGAAAGGTTATAAATAATATAAATAGAGTTTTGTAGGTTGCAAGCCATTGTATGGTGAAGCGAGAAGGTTCTAGAAGACAAGAGTAAGGATAAGAAAGGGCGAGTGAGAAGGTAACGAAAATGGATAAGTCCTCAGAATTAAGTCTATGAAAACAAGAAGAGCAGATGGTTTCTCTAAATTATACAAAGCTCACTATAGCCTGAATGAACTCAAAGGACTCTAAGACTAATAACATTTAGGATGCCACCCTGGTAATAGAATGAGGGTGTAATTTTGATAGATAAAAGATGACGTTTGGGCCTTCGATTGAGTAATGACTCGAAGAGGATTGCATGAATTGTAAGGGGCTAAAAATACCCACATAAGGTGAATCACATTGGGATGATATAAAATACGATTATTGAAGTTCAGTATTGCCCCTAAGTGGATTAGTAAAATCACTTCAAATATTCCTCGATGCAACATAAGACCGAGTAGAAATGTATTATGCAAGAAGTTTCAAGTTATCAATGAAAGCATGCAGATCAACATTGAGGTGAATCAAAAATGGATGGATAAAAGTTACAAAGTACGATATGAGATTAGGCCATCAGTGTTAAGATGAACAGTAATGAAGAAGCGTTAAAAGACTTAGCTTTATGCATATAGGATAAGCGACGAGAGCAGCTTAGAGTTGGTTGCATACCTCAGTAATGATAAATCGAAGTAAGAATTACGGTATAGTATGACCTCTATAGATGCGATAAAGTTATGCGAATGGATAATATGATCTATGAAATAAGATATAACCATATTTGCAAGTTCTACAAAGTACCGAGCAAAGAACTTTAGTACACCTATAGATGCCCAGAGAGGCGTCCTATTAAGCCTTGTATATGTTTACAAAGTAAGGTCTAGAGATTGGCTAAAAGCTGGAGGAAAAATGAGGGAAGAGTCGCATTGGCACACTTAAAAGGTCAGTATCGTAGAGGCTGCATGATAAAAGGTAGCAACCGTTACGAGGTTGGAAATTCGATCACAAGTCATGGCATGGGAAAGAGGCCTAAAGGGGGATGCCCTAGACTTTGGATTTATTTACAGCACAACTACCTAAATGGCAAGGAGAGTATTGAGGATTCAAAAGAGCTATAAGTTATGAAAATAATAAGAGCATCAGTCAACATTCGAGGACGAATGTTCCAAAGGGGGGAATGATGTTATTCGCCACAATATTACATCGATATTACGTCCCGCAGTATTATATTACGATGATGTTACGCTTCATAGTATTAAATTACGACGATGTTGCACCCTGTAGTATTGTACGTTAAATTTGTCATAAGGTAATTGACATCAGCCCAAGGAAAAGATTATTTGGAGATTATAAGAATTATGCTATTTCAAATAAGTGGTGAGTAAATTTGTGAAGGTGAGAGAGGAATCAAGTCAAAGAAAATGAATTTTCGTCCAAGTTTGACATGTTGGGAAAAATACGACCCGAGCTAAAATACTCGGTATTTATGTATTAGTTCCATACAAGATACCACATGGCCATGATAGTAAGGTGTATAAAGTGTGTTAAAGACAAGTAGTATTTTAAGTAATTTGAGATAATTCTTAATTATGTGGATAATTGGTTAATTATTGGATTAGTGGGAAATTACCAAGTTAATTAAGAAATTGGTAATTAATTAAGATTTTGGATAACTGTTGAACCTTGAACATTTTGTGGAAGCCACATAAAGCCCAAGGATGACTGTTCAATTATATATGCTATGTGGTATATTTTTAGGAGAATAAGTGGCCACAAGTATTATTATACTAAAGTTTGCAAAGAAAAGCTTTCACTATCCAAAGCTTACGGACAAAGCTTTCCTATACAATAATCTATTGTTGAAATTACATAAGTTTGCAAAGAAAAGCTTTCACTATCCAAAGCTTACGGAAAAAGCTTTCCTATACAAGAATCTATTGTTGAAATTACATAAGTTTGCAAAGAAAGCTTTCACTATCCAAAGCTTACAGACAAAGCTTTCACTATCCAAGAATCTATTGTTGTTGTAATGTCTTGTTTCTTATTGGGGTCCATAATCATCCTATAAACACTTCATATTTTTGCTACTGGAACCAAACCACAAGAAAATCAATAATACTTCACCATCCAAAATTTTCATCTAAGTAATTTAGTCCTTGCAGATTGATCCAAGCTTTTCATACGACTTGTTCCGTGTTTTGTTGCAATTAACGTGTGTTAGAGGACTGTCAACAGAATCGACTCAGGTATGTTAAGGCTATCCTTTCTTTCTTTTGGCATGGTCCAATTTATACTGAAGAAATGAACAAATACATAGTTTCTATAAATTACTCTATTCATAGAGATATTAGGGGTGTCTATATTATTGATTCCGCATGAGAATTTTTATTATTTTTTGTTCATGGGTATCAGAATAATACGCAATTGGAAAAGTTTATACGGAAGGAATATTGAGATTATTACGTACTTGTCATGCAATTGATACATGGTCATTGACCCATGACAAGATGAGGTTATATACGTGTATATATGTAAATATATATATATATATATATGGGATATGGGAAAATATTATGGCGTTATATACGCACCACCACCTGATCAGCTGGTATATGATGATGATGTTGCCCACAGTGTCTAAAATATGGTTCTAACAGCGTCATATACGCGTATATATTTATTTATACCAAATGGCGTTATATATGCGTATATGTGTATGTATATATATATATGTATATGGGATATGGGGAAGGTTATGGCGTTATATACGCACCACCACATGATCAGCTGGTATATGATGATAATTTTTCCCATAGTGGCCAATATGATATGATGGGATGCCCTCAGAGGCTGATGATGTTATGAAACATCTACGTATGCACGACATGACATTCATACGCATATGTATGCTGATAAAAGTGATTTATGATTTACAAAGTTATTCATACTTACAGGTTGAGTCATTTACGACATGTTTCTTCCATGTCATAATTAATGCTGACTTATTATTACATTTTTTTTCTTCCTTACATATTCAGTACATTATTTGTACTGATGTCCTTTTGTTGGGGAGGCTGCATTCATGCCTGCAGGTATAGATAATCAGTTTGACGAGCCCTCATAGTTGACGAGATTGGCATTCTTCGAAGGATAGGTAAGACTCCACTTCATTTAGAGTGCAACCAAGTCTATGTGTCATCGTGTCAGAGTTTTACTACAGACTTATGGGTAGGCCGGTAGCCTGACCCATTTGATGTCAGTAAATCTTAGAGGCTTTGTAGACAGAGGTTCAGTTTGTACAGTATGTCAGAGGCCTTAACGACCCATATGTATTCATGTTTTATGAATGATTGTTTATTGATACACTGTTGGCCACTTACAAGTTGTACATTACCAGTTCTGGCCATGTTGGCCAATGATAGTCACAAAGAAAATAAATGAGTTACAGAGTGGTTCGCTCGGGCCAATGCGGCACTGGGTGCAAGCCATGCCTCCCCAAGTTCGGGGTGTGACAATACCGTCTTGTAAGACATTATTCTTTGATTACTATTCAGAATATAGATAAGGAAATCAGGCATCCAAAACCACTCCCTACGAACAAGGGAAATCTGAGCCTCAAGTTATAAGGGTGGGATACCTTTCGACACTTTCAACGGAAGAAGATTGGTCTACAAGAACTTGACTATCTCTAGTAAAAACAAACTTAGCAGGGACAATCTCATCAACTCCAGGTTCATGAAGGCGTTCACCTCTACCTCTAGACAAATACCGAGAAACCATAAACCTCGGACAAACTAGCGATCTAGGGGAAGGAGAAGGAACTATCTGAGAAGAAGAGGAGCCACTCGAAGGAGTGGATCCTAAACATCTAAGTCTACCACCCCTCCGACTCCTAGTCGGAGCAGAAGATGACGTTAAATTTTAAATATCTATTACTCCCTAAGGTTGGTTTGAAGAAGACATGTTTACAAAGGCAAGAATAAAATTCTTTACAAAAGACAAAGTTAGAAAAGTGTTTCGTGAAAGCAAAGAAAAGAAGAAAGGTATTAATACTTGAGTATGACCGTCAAACATGGAAAAAAGAAAAATAATGATGAAAAGTCATAATTGAAGATGTCACTTTGGGACTGGCACAGCCGCCAAAAGCCCTAAAAGGTGCCGAGTAAATGCAGAACCGATCTGAAAGGGACACGTGGTATGATCATTAAATGGAAGTGACAAACGACGCCTATACTGTAGAGAAGGATACAGTGATTGGAGGAAAAGCGGCGGCAAAATATTCCCGCGATAAATGAATATCCACTTACCAAATATTAATCGTTAAATATATGGTAAGTGGGGGGACTATCTATATTGGTAAAAAAAAAGAGTTTCACACGTAAGCCAGCTTTTGACAACTAAGCCTGTGACGTGGACATAAGAAAACGCGATAACTGGATGTGATTATTTGAAGAGGTACGAAAAAAAGAGGCACGATTCAGTAAACCCTCGAGTTTATCAGCAACGGTAAACTCAACCTGGTCAAAACAAGGGAGAGGCATGGCAAGAATGAATCTAGAATAAGCTACGAGCAGATTCAAGGACCCACAATTGATTATTCGAACGTTATGTAACCGTACCCCAATTATCATTATCCTTTGTAACGCCTCATTAATGTCATAATTAGTCATTAATGAGAAACCATAGCAAGATTTGTACGTTATATCAAGGAATATCCTGTATAAGGGAGGGGAGTACAGCTTGTAAAGGCATCTGATTCTCGAATATAATTGACTTCACTTTTCTATCTTTCTGCAATATTGTCTATTATTCATTTTTCTATATTTCCTTGATTATCAGTAACCTGAGTTCATCCTAGAAATAGATTTAGTCAAGGGATCTTATTCTTTGGTTAAACAGGGTCGTGACAAGTAGGTATAAGAGCCTAGGTTACATAGGACTCAACGATCATGAGCAGGTTTAGTAGAGTCTTACAGATCGGTACGAAGACGTCTGTACTTATCTTCGAGAGGCTGTGGAACCCTTAGGAATAATCTCATTTTTCTTGAATTTTGTCGTTCAATTTTGTTGTTTCTGGAAATCTAAACTTCTGTTATTTCCTTCTCATACAGGTGGTGAGGACTCGCGCTACCGATCAGGATGATCAGCCACCAGCTAGACCAGCGAGGGGTCGAGGCCGTGGTAGAGGTAAGGGGCCAGCCCGTGCAGCAGCCAGGGCAGTGCCAGTTAATCCCCCTACTAATCAGGATTAGATTCCCGCCGCATATGCTCCAGCGAGACATACTCAAGAACCGACAATGCCTATTGTTATTCCAGGTGTTAAGGATACCTTGTCTCAGATCTTGACGGTGTGTACCACCCTTTCTCAGGCAGTTGCCACTACTTCCCAGTCCGGGGGAGGCAGTCAGAATTATGTTTCCCGGACACCTGAGAAAGCTACTCAGGGCTAGCAGACACCGGGGGCGGTTCCAGCCCAGCAGGTTGCTCCAGTTCGGGATTTCGTAGTTTTGACGATGCCAGAGGATGAGCAGCATAGACTGGAGAGGTTTAGTAGACTACAACCTCCGACTTTCAGTGGTGCTGAGGGCGAGGACGCTCAGGGTTTTTCGGATAAGTGTCAGAGAATGCTGCGTACTGGTTGTATTTTGGAGACCAGTAGGGTCTCATTGGCTACATTTCAGTTTTCTGGTGTTGCTTTCACTTGGTGGGAGTCTTTTGAGAGGCGTAGGCGTGCTGGTTCAGCACCTCTCACCTAACATCAATTCTCCACTATCTTCTTGGAGAAGTATGCACCTCAGTTTCATAGGGAGGAGCAACGTAGGCTTTTTGAGCAGCTGCGCTAGGGGGAGCTACCAGTGACGCAATATGAGATGCGGTTCTCGAAATTGGCTCGTCATGCTACCGAGTTTGTCCCTACTGATAGGGAGAGGGTTAGGAGGTTCGTAGATGGCCTCACTTACTAGCTCAGCCTATTTATGACGTGGGGGAGAGTACTAGATGATACCATTCGAGTAGGTTATTTATATTTCTCGTGATATCAAGTTGGTTAACCGCTAGGAGCGCGAGGAGAGGGAGGCCAAGAGGCCTTGTGGATCACGCAATTCTAGTGGTACTCCTTACAGGGGGCAGTTTCAGCATGGTAGAGGCCATTCATTCAGGCCTCCTCAGTCAGTCCGCCCAGCTTATAGTGGTGTATCTTCGGGGCATGGTCCCCGAGGTTCTCAGACAGGCCGTACTTCATTCGTTGCCCTCCCAGCTCAGAGTGCAGCTCGAGCACCACCAGTTCAGAGTTCTTCTATGCATGAGTCTTCTAGTGGCCATTCTGGTGCAAGGTTTTTCTATCAGTCCCCGCCTCCAGCTCGAGGGAGTTGTTTTGAGTGTGGAGAGTTTGGGCACATGTGGAGGCAGTGTCCCCATCGTCTCGATGGTTCTTCTCAGCAGAGGGTCCAGCCCTCGACTTCAGCCCCAAATATTTCACCACACACCCAGGCAGCCAGGGGTGGTAGTCAGTCAGCTAGAGGCCGCTTTAGAAGGGGAGGTCGAGCAGGTGGAGGTCAGTCCCGTATGTATGCATTTCCAGCCAGGCCAGATGCTATGGCCTCCGATGTAGTGATCACAGGTGGAGGTCAGGCCCGTATGTGTTGGCTTTATTTGAGGGGTAAGAGCATCGCGGATTAGTGTTGTGGCCTGGTAGAGGTAAGTAATTGCTATAAATCTTGTCATGAGGGTATGAAACCCCGAACTTCATATTTCTAACTGCTTTTAGAATGGCGCACATGTCGGATGAAGAGTATGTGTGTCACGACCCCAAATCCTAAGCCGACCGTGATGGCGCATATCAGGGAACTAGGCTAGCCAACCATTTAAGATTATCAATATGTCCCATAATTTCACCAAAATGTAGCAGATTTTAAAAATATCATAAAGAGATAAACAAATACACACTTCCCCAAAACCTGGAGTCAACTGTCATAAGCATCTAAGACTGAAAATACAATGTACAACAGTGACTTGCTACAACAAAAGTTTGAGGTACAAAATACCAAAAGAAACTATAATCTGAGGGAACGAAAGGAGGTGAGCTGGGGACGCTGAGCAGCTACCTCAATCCCCGAACAACTCCAAACTCGTCCGGAAATTAACTACTGGGATGGTCCGGTACCTAGATCTGCACACAGAGGTGCAAGGAGTAACGTGAGTATGCCAACTCAGTAAGTAATCAATGTAACTAAAAACTTGAGTGTAGTGACGAGCCATTTAAATCATGTAAATCCATATAATGAATAACACTTGAAATGAATAAATAAATTCAGAATTCTACAATTCGAATATTTCATAAAACGCCGGTTTCCATTTAAAAAAAAATCTCGTATGAAAACTTTTGTCCAACATTTATTATCAGAGGCTCGGTGTAAAGAAGAGTGAAAACAACATTTTCATAAAATATAAGCCCCTCGGGCACATCATCACTCACTATAAAGCCTCTCGGTCAAGCCTCTCAGTCCCTCGTGACTCCACTATTAGTATCTCATGCTCTCACTTAACACTCGTACTCAGTAAGTACCATGAACACACACAACTGCTGCGGCAGGAAGCCCACTCCACTACGTTTATGCATACATACATACATATATATTTATACTGTTGCGGCGTGCAGTCCGATCCATATAATAGTCGACTGCGCTCACTGGGGGTGTACAAACTCCTGGAGGGGCTCCTTCAGCCCAAGCTCTATATCTGATGCGGCATGCAGCCCGATTCAATATGCATATTGTTGCGGCGTGCAGCCCGATCCATATATAACATATATTGGTGCGGCGTGCAGCCGATCCATATATATATATATAATCTATATTGCTGCGGCCTGCAGCCTGACCCGCATATAATATATAAAACATATTGCTGCGGCGTGCAGCCCGTCCCATAACTATCCTCACTTACTCGGCTCTCGGTCTAACTCAGTCACCCTTACAAGCCCCTTGGGCAATTTGTCTCGACTTACGGGACTCAACCCAAAACACTTTTCAGAGTTTTTCAAGTAGTGTGATGACAATGAAAATAACAACAAGTAGGAAACAATGACTGAGTTCACAATTTACTAACATGATAGTGGTAGAATAGAGTAAAAGTACCCCCTGAGGGTCTAAGCATGTCGGAACAAGGCCCCAAACATGGAAAATACCCCTGAGGGTCTAAACAGATCGGCACAAGGCCTCAGACATGGCTCACAACCCATAAACAAGTATAAACTTCTGAAAGACAGGATGTCATAAAGTTTCAAATCGAATACACGACTTAATAGTCCCTACGGGACGGACCAAGTCACAATCCCTATCGGTGCACGCCCCCACGCTCGTCACTTAGCATGCGCGTCACCTCATTTATCAACACAATAACAAATTCAACCAAATCTGAGCCCCGAGCCCACATCTCGGAATTTGATAAAATTTACATCACTAGAGACCTCCTCCTCTCACAATTCTACACATACCAAGAACACCACAATCGGACCACAATTGCCTACCCAAATCGCCAAAAGAATTTTCCAAACCTCCTCCCATTTTTCCAAACTTTTTCTACTTTAATCCTTCAAATTACAAGCCTAATCAGAAAAAAAAGCATAGAAATGAGTTTTTATAATCCGGGAACTTACCTCCACTGAAGAACCTCGAACTCTTTCTTCAATTTGCTCTCAAACAAGCTCCACCCGCATGCAACAATGGAAGAATGCCTAAAATTTCACGGAGGCACCATTTTATACTGTTCTGCCCAATTAATCCACACCTGCGGACCTTTCCTCGCACCTGTGGACCCGCACCTGCGGTCCCAGGTGTGCACCTGTGAAAACCCAATAACAGTGCAATTCTCACACCTGCGGTGCCTTTTCCGCACCTGCGGGTTCGCAGGTGTGGCCAACTCTTCGCACATACGGACTCCTCCTGCGTAGCCTCTTTTCGCACCTGCGCATGGACCTTCGCACCTGCAGCGTCGCAGCTATGGCTGCCCATCCGCAGGTACGGCCACACCAACAACTTAACACCAGCAGCTATTTGCTGCAAATTTCCTAAGTTCAAACCTCCGCCAACCATCTGAAATCAATCCCGAGCCTTTCGGGGCCCAAACAAAACATACCAACACACCCCATAGCATCATTCAAACTTTGTCGAGCCTTTGAAACACCAAAATCAACAAGAAAACACCAAAATTACATCAAATTCAAACCTATGAGCTTTGAAACTTCTAAATTTCGTCAATGATGCCGATACCAACCAAAACACATCCGATTGACCTGAAAATTTACACGCATATCCAAAATGACATTACAAACCTTATCCAACTGTCAGAATTCCATTTCGACCCCTATAGACTATTTTCCACTACAGATCAGAAATCGTCAAAACCTAACCTTCGCCAATTCAAGCCTAATTCTACACCGGACATCAAAACTTCATTCTGAACACACTCCTAAGTCCCAATCACCTAGAGAAGCTACCCGAGCCATAAAATCCACATTTCAAGGTCGTTTACCAATGAGTCAACTCTCAGTTTGACTTTTCAACTATTAGGCTACTTTAAGAGGCTATGTGCCTCTGTTCTCACCACGACCCCTCTGAACCCAAACCATCCGACCCAACACCACATAAACAAGCTAAGAAATAGATAATAAAGCAGAAATGGCGGAAACCGGACAAATCTCACGAAACGGTTGGCCGGGTCATTACAATATGGCGCGCACTGATTTTTGGATTGTACTTGGTCCTCTCCGCGACAACTATTGAGATGCGTATTTTATTCTAAATTATACGTTAAATTGTGTTCTAAAGACTATTGCTATATTTTGGCTATAAGCCATTTTTGGGGCCTCTGGCCGACTTGTTTGGACCCCTTGGCGGCTTTTTACTGCTATTTCCTCACTGTTGATTTATGATTTACACTCAGTCGTATTGTGGTTAACTATTTTCGAAACTCAGCCTTGTTTACACTATTTTAAGATATAAAATGATGTTTTGGGTCGAGTACCCCATTTTACTGATATGTCCGAGGAGCTTTTGAATAAGTGAGGCCGAGGGCCTGATTTGTAAGGATATGATACGCCATGAGGTGGCTTGATATTAGCGCTTGGGCTGAAGGAGCCCCTCCGGAGTCTGTACACACCCCCAGTGAGCGCATGTACCTACTGAGTGCGAGTGCTGGGTGCCGAGTGCCGAGTGTCGAGTGACGAGTGATTGGGAGTCATGAGTGACAGTGAGGTTGCCTGAGAGGCTTATACTAAGTGGCTGTGAGGTGGTGAGTGATGTTCTGCGCGAGGGGCGATTTATGATAGATGTTTTGGCCGAGGGGATACTTATGATTTTATTTCATTTATACTAAATCCTTCGATTACTTTTATTTCGGAAATTGTTGGAAAACACATTTTTCAAAGGATTTTACTGAAGTTGGATTTTAAAGCATGTTGATTTCATATATCTATGTATATACTGTTGGAAAAAAAGGCTGTGCATACTGTGAACTGATGATATTGATTTTATGTGTTTCTTGACGCCTAAACTTGATTTATTTTCATTACTACTGAGTTGGCGTTCTCACATTACTCCCTGCACCTCTGTGTGCAGATACATGTGCTGATACTGAGCATTAACTATCTATTCCGTGTGGAGCCGGAGTTTCGGGATATAGAGGTAGCTATTTAGCATCCGCAACATCTATGTTTTCCCTTCTTATGATTGTATCTAGTTATTCGTTCGAAGGTTTTGTATTATAATAGTATACCTTTTGGCGTATTCTTAGATGCTCATGAAATGTTGACCCCGGGTTTTTGGGATGGTTGGACTGTTTAACTGTTTATTTTCCTAATGGATCTAGTAAATTCTATATACTTTATGAAATGCTTGAAAAGGTTTGGGATTTTGGAAAGAAACTGTAATTATTAGATTATTGGTTAGCCTAGTTCCACGATAGGTGCCATCACGGTCGATTTAGGATTTGGGGTCGTGACACCAACCCACCACCCCACACTTTGAATTTTTCATAATTCCTCACAATTCAAGTGCTCATGAGAGGTGACAAGGTTAAATTATATGGTCTATTAAAACAAAGGGGTACGACTTGTAATATGGTTACTAAAGAAACATGGTTAGAGGCTCAAAGGGGTTAACTACAATACATACATTTAGGTGGGTAAACTTTATATATATGTCTTAACAAAGGAATGCCTATATCACTCCCTTGACTGAACAATACTACTATTTCGCTTCGCACACACACGGGGCAAGTTCTAGATATAAAATGTAATGCACAGAATACATACAAAACCTCACACAGATATGGCACATAATTCACTCAGGATTGGTCTCATCAAGACGCTCCAATCAAAGGAGTTAAGCAAAATTAAGAATCCATGATTTAAGGTACTTATGCTAGAGTCAAAAATCGAGCCTAAGCACCACAACCATAGTACTACCTATTCTCAATGCATAACCAAGATACGCGATATTTCTACACTTAAATGCATAGCTCCTTGGTTCCTACTCCTAAAAATTAAAACTAAACTAAACCCGGTTCAACTTAAAACCCTTGGAAAAGAACCGTGACACAAAGAAAAACAAAAGGGGGGGGGGGGATTATTACACTAGCTAACAAAAGAAAATCTTTTTTGTTTTTTTTTTTCAACTTAAATCCCTCAAGAAACCTGTCGAATGAGATCCATCGACGGGAGAAGTCAATTTTTTCTACTTTTTTTGTTTTTTTTTATTTTGAAAACCTAGGCTATGCATACTATGAATTCTAAAAGAAAAACTAATAAAAATAGTTTTATACAATTACACTTCTAAAAGTAGTTTTCCCACCCCATAATTATATTATGCATATTCCTCGATGCATGATCACATAGAAAAATATTAAAATAAGGGTGGGAAATACTCCCTGAGACCCTCTCGGGCCTAGCTCGGACATGATCCTCAATCTTTAGAGTCGGGACAACCCCACACCTAAGCTCCAATATGCTCCTCAGCTTCAACTTTGGGTACTCAGACTTCCCCCACTCTGAAAAATATAAACAACACAAAACTTGACACTAAAAAAATAAAAAATAAATAAAAAATATACAGGCTGGGTTGCCTCCCAACAAGTGCCTTATTTATAGTCGTTGAACGTCTTTTTTACTCTGCTCAGGCTGGGTTCTTTATCTTCTTCTTTCTCCCATGAAGTCTATCCTTTTTGCATGCTCTCAGACGGTCTCCTCTTTCATCTCTGGCTCTTTTCTCAATTATCTTTACACACTCAGCTTGCAACACCGCCTCCTCTAACTCAGTTGTCCCATCATGATCACTACAATTCACATAAGGACTTTGATGTATCCCCTTCAATTCGACCACAGTAATCATGCACAAGTCCTCATAATGCTTAGGGAGCTTAAGTGCCTTGTACACATTAAAAGTGACTTCCTCCTTGTCAACTCTCATCTTTAACTTCCCTGCCCTCACATCAATAATCGCTCCACCAGTAGCTAAGAATGGTCACCCCAAAATAATGGGCACTTCCTCATCTGCCTCGTAATCAAGAATAATAAAATCAGCAGGAAGAATAAACTTTTCCACTCGAACTAACACATATAATTCCTTCTAGCATAACTAGTGACTTATCTTCTAATTGTAAAGTGATTATAGTAAGTCTAAGCACCCCCAATCCGATTTTCTTGAACAAAGAGGATGACATCAAATTTATACTAGCCCTTAAATCACACAGGAACTTCTTGTTTTCCAAGAGACAAAGGAATTGTGAAACTCCTAGGATCCTTCAACTTAGGAGGAAGTTTACTCTGAACTCTGGCACTTCACTCTTCAGTAAGTGAAACTATTTCAAACTCTGTATGTCTTCGTTTGTTTTCCATAATATCTCTTAGATACCTTGCATACTTAGGCACTTCCATCAAAATTTCCACCAAAGGCAAATTCACACGCACTTGGATCAAAATATCTAAGAATTTCTTGTACTTAGCATCATTTTTTTGCTTCTTCAGTCTTTGTGGAAACAGAGGTGGTGGACTTGTCAAAATTACTGGCTCTGATTCCTTGTTCTCCTCAACTGGCTTGGGAACAAATTCTCCTTCAGGACACGATGTATACTTCTTTTTCTTTGGAAATTCTTCTGACACTCTTCAATTTTTCAAAGTAACCGCATTGACTTGAACTTTAATATTAGGCTCACTATCACTAGGAAAAGCCACAGCTGGCCGATTATTTTGGGTAGTGGCATGTTGTCCCACTTGGCGCTCCAAATTTCTCATTGGTGCGAATTGGGCTTGATGATCAGCCATCAATTTCCGAGTGAAGGCTTGCTGATCAACCATCAATTTTTGATTAAGGTCTTGTTGATGATCCATCAATTTCTTCATCATTTCCTCAAGGTAACTTGTTAGACTCTCTTGTTGTTCAGCCTGAGGTGGTCTATATTGTTGTTGAGGTGCTTGTGGTCGGTATTGATTCTGAGCACCTTGGTTTCCACCCCAAGAAAAGTTTGGGTGGTTCATCCAGTTGGGATTGTAAGTGTCCCGATTCTGATTTGTCTGGCCTCGATTTGCATTACCCAAAAAATATACAGACTCTGGATTTGCTGGGCATAGATTGCTCATGTGACCTTCTCCACAGACTTCACATATTTGAACTTGTTTCACTGGCCGAGCTTGTTGCTTGTTTATAACCAAGGTCATCTGATTGACTTGGTTGGTCAATGTGTAAATCTGTGCTGATAATGCCGAGACGACATCTGACTCGAGAATCCCTGCGGATTTTTGTACGGTGTGTCTGCCCATTTCTCCTTGCCAATCCGGATTGCTTTTGGAGAATTTGTTCTATAATGCATATATCTCGTCAAAGCTTTTCTCCAACACTTGACCTCCAGCTCCAGCATCTACCACAATTTTTGTTTCAGGATGGAGCCCTTCTATGAAAGTGTGAGCTAACACTTCGTTCGTATGATTGTGATGAGGACAGTCTTTGAGTAGCCCCTTTAAGCTCTCCCAAGCCGAGTATAATCTCCCTCTTTCTTTTTGAAGGCAACTATCTCACTTCTGATCTTTGGAGTTTTTCCTTAAGGAAAGAACCTTGCCAGAAATTTCCTTGCAAAATCATTCCATGATGTAATAGAATTAGCTGGTTCTGCCTTCAACCATCGCTTTGCTTCACCCAACAGAGAGAATGGAAAAAGTGTGAGCCTCATATAGTTTGGAGTGACTTCGTTAGTGATATAAGTATCACTAATCTCCAAGAAGTTCAGGATATGTTGTCGTTGATCCTTGTGTTGAAGACCCATAAACTGCCCATTTGCATGAAGTAACTGGATCATGCTCTGTTTCACCTCAAATTGCTCACTGATTCTGGGCTTCACGATGCTGGAGGTGAAATTAGAAATGCTTGGCATCGCCACCTCCTGAACAACCACATGTTGCTCCTCTGCCATATTCAGAGGAAATAAAATGAGTGCCTTGAGATTATTTGTATCATTTGCTTCCCTCAACCTCCTATGAAATGTTCTATCTGGTTCGGGGTCAAAGACGTTGAGTCTGTACTAGATTTTGACCCTACACATTCAATCAATGTCCCTAGGATTAGAGCAGTATTAAGCAACGTTACACTAGATGGAATACAACAATTAAAGAAAAAACTATAAAGTAGTCAATATTCAAGTCCCCTCTGCAACTGCGGAAAAACTTGTTACTCCCAAATGCACACACAAGTCTACGTGGTCGTACAAGTAATAAAATGATAAGTCGAGTGAAACCCACAAAGACTTGTATCAACTACCCACTAAATTTACCAAAATTGTTATTTAGTCAAGCCAAAATCAAGTTCACGAATGTGATTATACTAAACTATAATTCTACGTAGTAACTAAATTATCAATAAAGACAAATATTCCTTGGTCGTGATTGATTCACCAATCATATTGTGTTCTAGTTAACTCTCCCTTTCATACAATTTACTCATGGTTGCTAAATAATCGATAATTTCTCTCATAGCCTTCTCCTGAAGTACTACTCGCCTATTCAAAATAGATTGGCGTCTATATTCCTATGAAATCAATATATTAAGAACGCATCAAGATTACGATATCTAATTCAGCACGGTGACTAGGTATATTCCTATCCTAACCACAAATAGGACCCCTAAGAGTTAAGACCGTGCTCCATTCAATTCTTCTCTAATATAAACAAGGATTTCCAAGCATAGCATAGATAGTAAATAGAACCTAATTTCCAGCGAGACAATTAAGCAATTAATCACATAATTTAAGAAACAACCATATATTAGTGAATTGTAATCATTGGTTAAGTTGACGTTAAACAAAAATATTCATGGATAAATCACAACCCCAGAACTATGGGTTTTAGCCACTCATGTCCGGAGTAACTAGTTTCCAAGTATTTTGCATAAACAAATTACAAAGAGAAGATAAAGGGATGAAGAACTCGATGATTTTCTCCTCCACAAGTTGTCCACGTGATGTTCTTGCCTCCATCGCTAAAACTCCTCAAAAGTGGAATTTTTATGTCTATTTATATGTGTAGTAAAAGACCTAAACGTGTAGGTCAAGTCCTAGTCAAATCCGGAGATGAAATAAGTCAATAAAACTCGGACTGTGCACTCCTAGACCTAGTCTCGCGAGGCCTAACGCCTGGTGGACCTCACCCCAGGCCTGGTGTCGCCATGTATAAGGCCTGGTTAAGCTGGCATTTGAGCTCGCCTCGCCATGTCTCTATCCAGCTTCAAGCCTTGCATCTCTAGGTATAAGTCATACTCTAGGTATGGTTTCTCCTTTTCAATTTCTCCCGAGCACGCTTTCAACTTTTATGTATCTTTTTTTGCCGTACTTTCATCTCCAATTCACCTACACATAAAATGGACTTCATTATGCGAAAATAAAGTGTAATTTATTATTAAAGCATATAAAATGCAAGGTGAATAATGTGCTAAACCATGAATTATAGCCACACATATGACATCACAACAATGGGTCTGGCTTCCCCTCTAGGACAACATGTACCTACCTGCTCCCACCTCTAGTTGTTTGTGAAGGTGGTGTAGCATTTGGAGCGGGAATCATTTAGTGACTACCAGGTTAATGTCCACCCATATGAAGTTAGGGACAATCTCTTACCATGTGCCTAGTGTAACCACACTCAAAATAACCTCTTGGTAGGCGTGGCTTATAGTACTGAGTCAGCCCCACACGACTGGAATAACCATTGTACGAACCCCATGCAGAAAATGAACTGAAATATAGCATTCTGGTATGATTTCTCTACGATCCATGGCTAGCTGAAGAACTACGGGGAACCTAAAGTGCATACTGAACTGGTTGACTGATATGACCTCTGCCATGATGGACCTTTCCCCTGGAGTAGGATCAACTTATTCCTCCAAAACCACTAAGCTTCTTAGCCTAACTATCCTCCCTCTCTTGCATGCGGACACGCTCTAACCTCCTAGCAATGTCCACAACCTTAGATAACGCATTCTTAGTCTCCATCTCTCGTGCCAGCCAAAGTTTGAGGCTAAAGATGAGTCCCTTAATAAACCTACAGACTCTCTCTCTCTCTCTCTATCTATGGAAACCAAGGAAGGTGCATGATGAGATAAATCTATAAACCTCATAGCATACTCGAACACAATTACACCCCTAGCATAAATGCTCAAGCTCTCTACACAACTTGTCTCTGCGGGTCTATGGAATAAACTCCTCAAGAATAGGTCGGAGAACTGGGATCATGTAACTGGTGTTGCGCCACCTGGACTACTCACCTCATAAGTTTGCCACCATCCATATGTCGGCTCTGTCATCTAAAAAATAGTAAGGTCGACCCCGCTCGTCATGGTACACATAATGCGATGACAATGATCCAAGAAACCCTATGTATCCTCAAAAGCCCCTCCACTGAGATGGGGATGATGAAATTTCTGAAACATCTCCAAGCTCTTCTTCCCCTCAGCCGACACAACTGGCCCTACCTCAGGTTGAACTGCGACTACTAGCTGCATTAGCACAACACCGGTGTCTAATAAGCATGAGCTAGCTACTCTAGTGTATGTGTTGCTAGAATCTGAGCTCCTCCACCAGACTGTGAAGTAGCTGGTGCAATCAACCTACATAGGCCAAACTCCCAAACATTCTCATGAAGTGTGCCAAGGTCTCTTGGAGCCCAGATGTACCAACAGACCCCTCAGGTGTCCGAGCGGGTCCCACTTTCCCAACTTTATCACGCTCCTACTCCTCAACTAGAGAAACTGGTGGAACTGTCACTACTACTCTAGCAGCAGCATGTGCCATACCTCGGCCACGGTCTCTAGCAACTCTAACAAGGGGCGCTGGTGCCTGCTCAGCCGATCTGGCTGAACATGTTCTCACCATCTATGAGAGAATATGAGAGTAAAGATTTAAACTTTGGAATAACAAATCGGCACGATAAATAATGAATGAAGGTTATGTTTCCTAACAATTCGGTAGCCTCTAAAAGATAAATACACATGTATCTGTACCGATCCGCAAGACTGTACTAAACTTTCTCATGATACATAGAACCTATGAGCCTGGCTCTGATACCAACTTATCACAACCCTAATCTCGCCATACGGGCCGTGATGGAACCTCATCTTGAAGACTTGGTAAGCCAATCAGTTAATAGTAAAAAATCAACAAAATATGATATTAATAAGACAAAATTTAATGTAAAAGAGATAATAGAGTCAATATAGGGATTAATGAAAATGCATAATAAACTTCCCAAAATGAGGTAGCGTAGAGTCACGAGCTGTCACGACCCAGACCGAAGGGTCACGACGGGCACCCGGTACCTTACTCAACCAAGTACCAATGTAACATAGATTTCTTATCGTACTATCATGGGTAACTGGGTCAAAAGGTCCGTCATGAGATAACCAGAATAAAATATAAGTGCATAATAGACATAGGATGACCCAACATTATATAGAAACTTATACATGTAACTTACGGGCCTATAAGGACGACATGATCATTTATACACTTAAAACATAGGACGACAATGACGTAAAAGTATCCATATACATGACATCTGTCTACACGCCTCTAAGATTACATAAATGCCATATAGGTCGAGACAAGGCCTCGCCATACAAATCAAAACATGTCCCAATCATACTGACCAAATAGGCAACTCCGGAGCAAGTGGAGTGCAGCTACACCTTCCACTTAGCTGATAGCCTACTAAGAGGACTGTCAAATTGTCTATCGGGACCTGCAGGCATGAAACGCAGCGTCCCCAATCATACTGACCAAATAGGCAACTCCGGACCAAGTGAAGTGCAGCAACACCTTCCGCTGAGCTGATAGCCTACCAGGAGGACTGTCAACCTGTCTATCCGGACCTACGGGCATGAAAAGCAGCGTCCCCATACAGAAGGGACGTCAGTACGAATAAAGTATCGAGTATGTAAGGCAGGAAAGCATAAATAAGAATAGTGATGTAAAGTGAGATAAAGAAGATACAACCTATATCATCTGAGCGCCTATGAGGGATACTGACATGAAATGCATGATAAATATATATACATAAACCATTAAAATCATACGCCTTTGTGGGCATCATCATCATTATATCGTACTTGTCCTCGAAGAGGACTCGGTAAAAACGTACCCGGCCATCATAAGACTCAGTAGAATCATATCCAGCCACGTGGAGCTCGGTAAACCCAACTGATCGGTGGTTGCACAATAGGTGCCGTACACAGACGACTATAGAACGATTCAGTAGAGTAAAATAGATACTATATATAATGTATGCTAGATTTATGGAATCATGTTCTACACCTTTTGGAGTGACTTAAGTTCGTTGCACCTTGGATTAACATTATGGACATCCATACCCTCAATATGAACCTCAAAAGGATTGAAGGATCATACGTACTTGCTTAGAATAACTTTATAAGGAAAGAACAACATGGAAAACCTTAGTTTCTAGGAGTACATCAGTTATGAATTAGCGTATCGTTTATGTTCATTTCACTTTAGATCATGCCAAATGAAAGAAGTAAGATCCTTAACATTCCTTAATCAAGTTGAGTCGTTAATAACTTCCAAGAAACTCTTCAAACAAGTCAAATCAATCTATCATAGCACAAGGAGATTCAAAATCAGTGTTGAATAAAGGCTAAATGCGCAACTTAAACTAGTAGCTCGTTTACGAAAATTTGGGCAACATCTCCCCTGTAACAAGGCCCTCCTCCGATGCCATATATCAACTAGACCAAGAGCTAAAAAATAAAAAAATGTATGCATCATTTTACCACCTTATCTCCATCACAATATACCACAAAATAGCCCACACACCCTAATCACTTCGTACATAAAACGACAACAAAAGTAGTGTCAAACAACCTAAACATGTAATCGCGAATGACCAGAACACTATTATGTCATTATATGGTGTTTCTCCACAAATTTTATCCTCCAAAACTGCATAAAAATAGCAAAATAGACAGCCCAAAAGCAACACGAAACAACCCACAAAATAGTCCTCTACAAGTCGAATAACTCGAACTCACGACTTCCGATCGCTGTCCCGTGAGTCCTAACTATTAGGAAATGATTTTTTAAGCCTTGATATTTATAGCTTAAATAAAGAATGTAGACATTTTCGTACTTATGAAGACCTTCCAAAACTCAGACTACGAACAAAAAGATAGGCGATATGGCGATACTTACATCGTAGGGATCGTTCTAGTGTTATCGCTTCTTGATTTCGTACCCAGAATGTTAATATTCCTGGAAACCCTTGTGGAGATATTGAAGATAAGGGGTCTTATTCTGGGCGTGGTATGTGAAAAAGTGAAGAGAGAGACCACATAAGGCCTATATATATCCTTGAAAAGTCAAAGAGGTGCTAGCTTGGCGCCCTATTTTTGGCTCTTCTTCAAACGCTTATATCTTTTTACCTGGATGTCGTATGAAAGAACAATTAAGAGTGTTAGAAACTAAATTCCAAGACCTTATATTTGGTATATAATATGTCCCAATAATAACTCAAATAACACACGATATGTATTGCTCAAGATGCTTTAGTGACAAACCTACTTGTCACCTATGCATTTTGTGCAGTCTCGCGAAACTTCAAACATCTCTCCACTCCTATGTCATATTGATGAGAGGTTTAACGCATTAGAAAATAAAATCGTAGATATTCAATTTGGTAGGTAGATAATCCCCTAATTCCAAGTATATTTGTTGATAAGCTCAGCTATATTTCACCTAAATTTCAGCATATTTATGAATGTAACTTGTGATGATCTTTGCTAACTTTTTGTTCCACAACTCACTTGACATCAAAAAATAGCACATGACTATCATAAGACAAAAAATAACTAATAACATAGCCTCCTTACCATTTTGAGAACCCTAGTCTCCCCCCAAAAGTACATGTTATATAACATTCCCAACTTGTCGACTTTCGACGAAACATATTTTCTTCAATTGGTTTAGCTTCTAAGCCTTCCAACCGTCTTGGTACTTGAAATCCATGATCTAAGATATTTGTAACCTCCAAGTTAAAATTATTAACTTACTTTATGTACTTTCAAAGACGATCTCATTTCTGAGCTTAAATCAATTGACTTACAACATACTCTCACGTACGAAAATATGGGGTGTAACATCATTCCTCCCTTTGGAACATTCATCCTCGAATGTTGACTGATGAACTTATATGTGTCTTAAAAAATAGTTTTTACGAATAATTTAATATTTTCTTTTCCATATAGGGAGCTGTTCGGTGAATAAATCCAAAGGTTAGTGTGTACGGCCAAAATCGGGGAGTCCGATTTTAGGACCGTTGTGGCACCCCATAACTAACCTTGAGGAGCCCGAAGTGGAACTCATTGTTCGAGCCCGTGGTGTGTCCCTCAAGGAAGCGCATCAAAGGCTCATTATGCTCAACCCCGGTGCAGTATAAATCGATGACCATCATGGAAAGGCGAGAAATTCCGAAGGGCACGTGGCTAGAGCTAACCAAGTCTGCAAGAATAGTACAAGTCCGTACCAAGCCATTAAATGTCTGTAACAGCTGTATTTCTTTGTTATAATTACACATGTACTATGTTGGTATTCCCCCTCCTATATAAAGGGGATCTATGTCATTTTTTGGACAGATGAACATTAAATACAACAAGAACATGCACTGCCTTCTTAACATACTCAACATTTGTACTACGGATTTATTGCCTTTCATTTATTGTGTTCATTAATTGTTCTTCATTTATTGCTCATTATTGATCATAAAAGGTATATAATTGAGGCCCTCCGTAGTGTTGTTCCTTTACCGATCATCCTCTGTTGGGCATTGTAGCTCGACCTCGAGGCCCCGCCTCGGCCACCTTGAGACCCTATTCTACAACAGCTTGGTTTGCATATCACTACTTTTCTTTACTTTTATCTTATTCTTCTAGCTCACGTTTAGAATCTATTTCCTAACAACTAGTATAAAAATAAATCACATATTTTTAAAACCACACAATAAAATATAATTGTCATTACCATTTTCAAGGTAAATAGTGTTGGCGCCCACCGGTGGGGCTAAAAATAATAGTGATTGTTCTAGTACTGGTTTTCCAAAAACACAAGTTATTCTTCACACTTTTTCTTGTCCAAGAATCTTTGACTTCTGGCAAAAAAAAAGTCTAATTCAGTGAATGCACACGAAAGCAACGGTCTTGAGGAACATGGAGAGAATGGTGTAGCTATTTCAGGCGCCGGTGTACCACTGCAAAACCCTGGGGTGGCACTAGCACCAATCCCCGTGGATGTGGGCTCACACAACGCCCAACATATTGATATAAGTTCTCATACTGACAGAGGTGCACATCAGGAAAACCAACATGAAGAACAAAAAAACTCCAGCTCTAGAGGAAAGAGAAGTTAGCCTTCATGTCATTTTTGAAATGTTGCAGGCGCAACAAGTGGCTATTGCACAACTACAAAGCCATCAAAAAACCCAAGCACAACACCACTGAAAACGACTCCTCGAGTCGAGCAGGCACCAGAAAGGTCGAGCAACGATGGATCAGAAGCCGACCCTGCTATTATGAAGATGCTCGAAGACCTCGAAAAGAGAATTGAATCAGGCGAAAAGAAGATATAAGCTAATGACAAAAAGGTGGATACCTATAACTCGAGGGTCGATCAGATCCTGGGCCCCCCCCCCCCCATTCTGAAAGGTGTAGATGCAAAGAAATTCATGCAAAAGCCATTCCTATCAAGCGCAGCTCCGAAGCCCATCCCGAAGAAGATCAAAATGCCCGATCTCCCGAAGTACAATGGGACCTCGGACCCCAATGAGCATATTACTGCCTATACTTGTGCTGGGAAAGGGAACTATTTAAAAGGTGACGAGATTGAATCCGTCTTATTGAAAAGATTCGGAGAAACATTGTCAAAGGGGGCCATGATGTCGTATTATAACCTACCCTCATATTCAATAGACTCGTTTCCCATGTTGGCATATTCTTTTATAAAGGCGCATGCCGGCGCCATCAAAGTCGCTACAAGGAAGTCCGACGTCTTCAAA
>MDKI01184755.1:0-39329 GCA_005239505.1 Nicotiana paniculata
TGCACTCCAAAAGCGCATTTCTCTGGATTCAACTTTATATTATACCTGCGTAAAATATCAAAAACAGTAGATAGGTGCTGGGAATGGTCTTGTGCTTGTGTTGATTTTACCAACATGTCATCGATGTACACCTCCATCGTTTTTCCCAGATGTTCTTGGACATCTTGGTCACTAACCTTTGATAGGTGGCTCCAGCGTTTTTAGGCCAAAAGGCATGACTTTATAACAATAAGTTCCCCTATTCATGATAAATGAGTTTTTTTCCTCGTCTAAAGGATCCATTTTAATCTGATTATAACCAAAATATGCATCTAGAAAGCTTAATAGTTCATGACCTGCGATAGCATCAATCATTTGATCTATATGAGGCAATGGGAATGAATCTTTAGGGCATGCTTTGGTTAAATCAGTATAATCTACGCATACTCTCTACTTTTCATTCTTTTTACGTACTACCACAGTGTTTGCCAACCAGTTAGGGTACGTTACCTCTCGTATCGAACCAATATTCAAGAGTTTTTGTACCTCTTCGTCGATCACTTGGTTCTTGTATGGTCCTTCTTTCTTTTCTTCTGCTTAACAGGTACGAAGGATAGATCTTCATTTAGTTTATGAGTCATCACTTCTGGTGGGATGCCTGTCATATCTGAGTAGGACCACACAAAACAGTCTACGTTAGCCTTTAGATAATCAATTAACTTACATCTTCGAGTGGGGCTTAGCCTCATGCCTATATACAATTTCTGCTCAGGTTTTTGTTCATATAACGGAACAGCTTCGAGCTCCTCCGTAGTTGTTTTGATATGCTCATCTTCCCCCGGTTCATGAATGACATCCGTTCTGGAATCCGCATCTGTGTGGTATAGTACACCTTCTGTGGTAACTTGACTCTTCTTCTCGTAAGTATTTTCTTTCATGCCTGTTTCAACAATAATATCTTCCGTACCTATTTGGGCAGTAATTTTTTTTATGTCTGTTTGGGCGGTGTTACCTGTTTGGGAGATTTCCTTATCTCGTAATTCTTCCACCTCTATTTTCTTCTTGTAGTGTACCACAAAATTTATATTTTTTGTAGTCTGTTGATCTCCTTTGATTTGTTGAATCCCCAATTAAGAGGGTAATTTAATTACCTAATGCAACATGGAGGGTATCGCATTCATGTCGTGGATCCATGGCCTTCCAATGATCACGTTATAATCCATGTGAGTATCGATGACTTAGAGCCTAGCTCTTTTGATCACCCCCTCAGCATAAGTGTTAAGCTCAATTTCTCCTTTTGTTATAACCGTAGAGTTATCAAACCCGGATACGGCTCGTGCTTTTGGGATTACTTGATTCCCCAGTAGCATTTCTTCCACAACTCTTAGCAAAATGATATTGACTAAACTGCCTGGATCAATCAACACTCTTTTCACGTTAGTGTCATGAATAAGTAGAGATATTACTAGAGAATCGTTGTGTGGAAGCATTAATCCACTGATATCTGCATCAGCGAAGGTTATATCGTCTTCTCCACGAGCACGTTTCCCGTGTGTAATTGTGAACTTTGTGGTTGTTTTGCAAATCACTCTGTTTACTTCTTCACCCCCTTGTATTACGTTAACGCTTCGTTTTGGAGAAGGAGGCTTTTGGGGCTCTTGCATGTTCCTCATATATGCCTGTTTACCTTTACCACTAAACAATTCTGTTAAATATCCCTGTTCTAACAAATTTTCTACTTCACCTTGTAAAAATCTGCAATCCGCAATTTTGTGCCCATGATCGTTGTGAAATTCACACCAGTGATTTGGGTTTCTTATACTTGGATTTGACCGCATCTCTTTGGGCCACTTAACCTTGTCTCCCATGTTCTTCAATATTGAGACAAGTTCAGTAATACTTACGTTAAAGGTATGATCCCCAATTTGAGTACTACCTCTAGGTCATTCATCTCGATCTTTTCTGGATCTAGACGAGGATGAGATTATATCTCTTCCTTGTAGTCTATAGTCCGACCTAGTGTTCTCAACTTGGGGCGAATATCGCGTCCCGAGGGTCCTAAGTAAGGATCTTATCTATTTTTACCTAATCTTCTATCTGATTCAGGACGTCTGGATCTGGTCTTCTATTCTGAGTTTAGTGTTGTACCTGTTATATACATCGTTCCATGTTGTGTCGGGAAATTTTCTTAGATTCTCCTTAAGTCGCCTGGTGGCTTCTGAGCTTTTATCGTTCAAGTTGCTTGCAAATGCCATGGCTGCCCAATTATCAGGCACCCTAGGTAACTGCAATCTTTCTCGTCGAAACCTATCTACAAACTCTCGGAATAGTTCCGTGTCTCCTTGTTTTATTTTGATTATGTCTTCCATTCTCTTCTCAACTTTTTTTGCACCAAAGTGTGCTTTTATAAACGAATCTGCAAGCTCAGCAAAACAGTCAATAGAATTTTCAGGGAGAAGAGAATACCAGGTTAGAGCCCCTTTGGTAAGTGTTTCCCCAAATTTTTTGATAAGGACTTATTCAATCTCTTGTTTCGTTAAGTCGTTTCCTTTTACCCTAGTTGTGAAAGCAGTCACATGGTCGCGTGGGTCAGTTGTTCCATCATATTTGGGAACGCCAGGCATTTTAAACTTCTTGGGTATAGGCAAAGGTGCCGCACTTGGCTTCCACGGTTGTTGAGAATATCTATCAACATCGATGACTTTGATGACATGTGGTACACCAGGAATTTGTTCGATGCGATCGTTCTGCTCCTTCATCTGTTTCTGCATGGTTAACAGTAAATTTTATAATTTTGAGTTATTAGATATACTTGGTCTCATTTCAAGAGATTCATTAGGAATATCTCTTCTTCCTGAGTTTGCCAACCCAGATGGAGGATTTTCCATGGTGATGGTGTTATTGGGGGGTGGCGTTGGCGGTGTAGGCAACGTTGCTGGTAATCCTCTCGCAAATTCTTGCAAAGCTTGGCTCACATACTCTGTAATCATTTGCTTTACATGATCTTGTTCCACAGCTTGATCATTATTACCATGGTTGTTATTGGATCTTTCTGGGGATTGTTCCCTCGAACCACGTAGGGTTCCTGAAGGTGATGGAAATGGGGTTCCACTTCTTTGCTGGTTGTTGTCGTTGGGGTTTGACATAATTCAAAGGATATCACTTGGAAAATAAACAAAGATTATCAGATTCCCGGTAACGGAACCAATTTGTTTAACCAAAGAATTAGACCCTTTGACTAAAGCTTATTTTTAAGATGAATACGGGTTACTGATAATCAAGATAATAGGAAAAATGAATAATAGACAATATTACAGAAATAAAAGATCGAAGTTGATTATATTAGAGAATCAGATGCCTTTACAAGCTGTATTCCCCTCCTTTATATAGGAGATTCTTATAACGTACGACTCCTGCTATGGTTACTCATTAATGACTAATTATGACACTAATGAGGCGTTACAAAGGATAACGGTAATAGCGGTTCAGTTACATAACGTTCGAGTAATCAATTGTGGGTCCTTGAATCTGCCCGTAGCTTTGTCCAGATTTATTCTGACCGTGCCTCTCTCCTTTTTGATCAAGTTGAATTTCCCGTGGCTGATAAGTTTTTGGGTTTACTGAACCATGCCTCTTTGTACCGTACCTCTTCAAAGAGTTACGTCCAGCTGTCGTGTTTTCCTGTGTCCACGTGACTGGCTGAGTTGTCAAAAGTTGGCTTACATGTGAAACTATTTTTTACCAATACACCAGCTATACCTCAAAACATGATAATAATATGAAGAAAAGATACAGTACATGACCCCGATATGAAGTGGGTCTCACCAAGTCGGCTGGGAAGAGGATGTACCACTAACGGTGATAAACATTGCATGCTATGGAACTACCTGCATCCATTTAAAGATGAAACGCCCTCGGACATCAGTACTGTCGAATAGTACTAGTATGTAAAACTAAACACCATCTCAATAGAATGAATAATAATACAAGGGGGAAACAATCATAAATTCAATAAGAGCTTCTAACAATACTAAAACATCAAGTTAAGGATCACATAAGTTTACAAGTCAATTTCCATGTTATTAGGTTGGGTGATCTTTAGAGCCGATATACCATAATTCACAATACCATCGTATTCTTACACAGAGTTCGATCACGACCCGATCGGCTAGGTCGTCTCATTTGAGACATCAACCATAAACATAATTTCAATTATAATTTTTAGCATAGTCACCACCATGTGTGCGGCATGGTGTCCGATTACGGCCCGATCGGCTAGGCCGTCTCACCCGAGACATTACCTTTTTCAGTCAATCGTCTCACTTCATACTCCTTTCACATCCTTTCAATTCATTGGCACTTGACTGTATTTCATAATTCCAGTTTCCCTTTCCACATTCAAACATCATATCATTATCAGCAACAATAAGGCTTCCCATTCAAGACATTAAATTCACATATGAGCAATTTGGGAAATCTTAGGCACATAGAAGCTTTTCATACAATTTGGCATAACAACCTTTATTTCGATCTTGACTTGAAGTCTTAACATTTTTAGCACATATTCCATATTTTGAACACAACCTCAAATGATAAGATGACATGATGAAGCATTTAGAATACATATTGAACATATATCCTTCAACACAGATACATTCGGAATAGCCAATTCTATAATGATCAATTTGGGACTTACACCAATTAAATGAACACCGTGGGATTCGATTCTAAGAATAAGGGGGTTTAGCCAACATACCTCAATTGAGCTTCCTTAACTTTAAAACATTCCAGAATTATTAGTAACTTCAATCTATTTTAGAAATATTACAAGTTGGACCAAAATTAGGAGGATGATCATGATTCTAGCTCATTTGAACATATTATCAAACACTACGTCTGCATTAATGTATTTAAATACCTTTTATGAAAGATTCCACCCTCCCTCAATCCATTCTCTACCATTTTTAGCTCACAACCTTCCTACATTCTTTGATAACACGTGCATGCAAGATAACAACCCCCCCCCCACCCAATAATTGTCTTTCTAATTATCCTCTTTTCAGTAAATTTTTGAAATTGAGAGCTAGGACATAGATTCTTATCTTCAGGATGAAGACTTTCCTTGTTAATCCTCAATGATTGAGCAATAATTGATGGATAATAGTTTGAATGTTACTCCCCCACACTAAGCACTCTTTCTCACTCTAAATGTATCAGAAATTTGCTAAAAATTGACTATGGCATATGTTTTATCGAAGTAGGGTCAGGTTATAAAAACCCAAAAATGAAGCCCCGGGACACGATTTGCGATCGCATATGCGACCGCATAATGATTCTGCGGTCCGCAAAATGACCGGGAAAAATGGCCTTCGGAACTGGGCTGCCCTGCTTCACTCTGCGGTCGTTATGCCGGCCAGCAGACCTGTTTTGCGGTTGCATAATGTGCCGCAGAACCTCCCTCCGCAAAATTCTAAGGTTGATTATAATACCAAAGTGTGTCCTACGAAATGGTGGACCGCACAACTAGCCGCGAAAATTGACATAAAAAATGGCCCAAGTAGTTGCTTTACTATGAGGCCATTCTGCGGACCGCAGAGTGATTATGCAGCCACATAATGGGCTGCAGAAATGCCCATCTCTGCAAAATATTTTCCTTCAACTCCTCATCGCACTGTTCAATCCAAAAATTCCGAACCTCGGGGAGCTTGCAAGCCGCGAAGATTTTCTACTATTATTAACCTCTACGCCTACCCCGGCATCATGGAACCCCGAGTTTTAGGAAAATTTTACAGGGCTTTACAAGACCTTATGTGAATCTAAAGTCGTTTCCTCTACCTTCCTGATACTAAAATCCATAATCCACAATGATATAGAAATACCGCGAGCCTCGACACCATCCAATGTAAATATTATATTCTATCCATAACTACTATGCCACCATTTAATCTTCCCGAGTCTGAACTCATCCATAAGGCATGAGAATAAAATTCGTTCCACCATTAAACAACATGGAAAATCTTCCAACACACTCATAACTCGGGACTATACCTCACATGAAGACAAAAATCAAGCACCCATCAGTCCTTTTTACACCTCAAGAAAACTCTTCTCTTCACATTCAAGTCATTTGAACATAGCCCACACTCACATCCTACTCATCATTTAGTCATCCAACCGCTCGCCGACCACAAATTTCACTCATAGGGACATTACCGGACGTATAAGTCCAAAAGCACATGCACTATACTAGACACTTTCTCATGAATCATAGAACCTATGAACCTAGAGCTCTAATACCAACTTGTCACGGCCCAAAAATCACTAGTCGTGACGGTACCTAACTCGAACCCGCTAGGTAAGACAACTAACAAACAATACAATCCAAATGAAATTATAGGAAAATAGTGAAGAATTATCTAAACTTTTACAAATTAAACCAAGAACTGGTAGTACGAATCATGATCTTCTAAGACTTGGAATTTACAAAGCTGATACAAATAATTACACGATCCATTTGAAAGTTACATAAACAGATTAACAAAATCTAAAGCTACCAAGGAAAAGTGGAAGTTATGATATAACGACCCGACTGGTCGTTTTGAGCATCTGCACTTCGTTCGGTAGTTTGAGGGATCGAGTATCTCCGCATGATGTATTATGATTTGCGTAAATCATCAGTGTTGGTTTGCAAGTTATCCGAAATTGATTTGGGAGAATGATCTTCAGGATTTAAGCTCTAAATTGGAAGAGTTGACCAAGTTTGACCTTTTAGCATTGGGTCTCGAAATGGAGTTTTGTTAGTTTCGTTAGCTCTGTTGAGCGATTTTGGACTTGGGAGCGCGTCCATATTGTAATTTAGAGATCCGTAGTCGAATTAGTCTTGAAATGGTGAAAGTTGAATTTTTGAGAAGTTTGACCGGGAGTGGACTTTTTGATATCGGGGTCGAATTCCAATTCCGGAAGCTGGAGTAGATCTGTAATGTCAAATGTGATGTGTGTGAAAATTTTGAGATTAATTGTACATGTTTTGATAAGTTTCAGCATCGATTGTAGACGTTGAAGTTTCAAAGTTCATTGATTTTGACTTGAGTTGTGATTCATCGCTTTGAGGTTGTTATGGATGAGTTGAAGCTCCGAGTAGGTTCATTTCGTCATGTAGAACTTGTCTGCAAAATTTGGCGCCACTTGGAGTTGATTTGATATGGTTCGGAAGCTTGATTGCAATTTTATAAGTTCTTGAAGTTTACTTTGATCTTCATGCGTTTTGGCATCCGATTCGTTCTTATAGAGGTTATTTTTGACAATTTAATCACGCGAGCGAGTTCGTGTTGTGTTTCTGAACCTAGGTGCATAGTTTTTTCGGAGCCTCGGGGGCTCGGGTGAGTTTTGGATTGAATCCAAAATGATTTTTCATGATTTTGAGTGATGGTACTGGTGTCATGCATTTGCGATGTTTTTGTCGCAAATGAGACTATCGCAGTTGCGAAGCAGCCTTGCATTTGCAAAGCTGGGCTGCTGGAGAAAGGACTCGCATTTGCAAAGAATTTTTTGCTTTTGCGAAGCCTGTTGAGTTCGCATTTGCAAACTCAATATCGCATTTGCGATAAAGGCCTGGGCGGGGTTTGTTCGCTTTTGCGACCTACTAGTCATTTTTGTGAAGGACCATTGTTCACATTTGCGACCTTTTTGGTCGCATTTGCGAAGGCAGCAGAGAATTTCAAAACTTTGCTTTTGCGATTAGTTTTTCGCATTTGCAGGACTCGCATTTGCGAACCCCATGTCTCAAATGCGACATCTGCACCCTGAATATAGCTGAGAATTACGAGACTTAGCTTTATTTTGTTATATTTTGAACCCTAGCTTCGATAGAAGGTGATTTTGTGAAGGGATTCTCAGACCAAATCATTGGGTAAGTACCTCTAATCAATTCTCAACTACATTTCATGATTTTACATAAGGTTTTAACATCAATTCATGAGAATCTAGGGAAAATTTGGGGATTTTGTTGAAACTTTGAAAAATAAAAATTTGAGATTTGAGAGCCGAAAAGGACTCGGATTTGGAAACAAAATACGTATTTGGACTCGTGAGGCTATGGGTAGTCAAGACCTACCCTTGGACCCGGATTTGACCTGGCAGGCCCTGTGGTTGACTTTTGTTGACTTTTTTGAAATTATATAAAAATCACCGCTTTATTAATTGAAATTATTTTTCCTTGCATTATGTGATGTATTTAAGTCATCTTTGGCTAGTTTGAGCAGAGTGGAGGTAAATTTGTAAAGGAAAAAGCTTAATTGAGTATTGAGTTAGCCGAATTGAGGTAAGTGTCTTGCCTAACTCTGTTGAGAGAATTTTTCCTACTATTTGACATTGTTTGCTACATGCGGAGGTGATACATGTGTGAGGTAACAAGCATATATGCATGTGCCAGCGTTAACCATGCTCGGTCGTAAATCATGTTATAAATTATGTCTTGTAGAATCACGTGACCTTCTTGCTTCATGCCTTACCTGACACCTAAATACTAAGAACATAGTATTAAATGTTATAAAATAAGACTTAGATTATTAAAACTTGATCAAATTTGATGGAATTCTGAGAATACATTGATGTGACTAATTCGGTTATCATTATGCGTAATCATTAATACATTACTAAGACCGATATTCTTGAGATACTAGATTCTATACTTGTGTTGTAGATCATTCGTGAGATTTGTTGAAATACTTGATTAAGAAGGTTCTTGCAGGTTTATTGAATTATTGTTGTCTTGGAAAATTGGGATTGGGATTCATTTGGAATATTCGTTTCAACACTCTCCTTGATGTTATTTATGCTTCCTGCCTTGTTTGTCATTGATATACATATGCTTGGGAAGGAAGAGTGTAAAGCATGAAGGGTGATGTCATGCCATTGTATATATATTATCATGTGAGGGAGAGTGTAAAGCACGAAGGGTGATGCCGTGCCATATTATTGAGAGTAAAAGCACGAAGGGTGATGTCGTGCCATATTATTGAGAGTAAAAGCGCGAAGGGTGATGTCGTGCCATATTATCGAGAGTAAAAGCACGAAAGGTGATGTCGTGCCATATCTATCGAGAGTAAAAGCACGAAGGGTTATGTCGTGCCATATCACTTGTGAGTAAAAACACGAAGGTTGATGTCGTTCCATGTTATGTGAGTGTAAAGCAAGAAGGGTGATGCCGTGCCATTTCATTATATTATCATGCTTTAATTTATCAGGAGTTCATGGCGCAATGGGTGTTTCCGTGCAAGTGAGGACGAAGGACATGCAATATATTGTGATATCTTTTCCTTATGTATATGTTCATGCCTTTACATTGAGCTGTTATTGTCGTCTTTATGGTTCATATGTGACTTGTCATTAATACCCTGTCCTTGTTCTCTATCTTATTTGTTATTGTGTCGCTCATGACTTCTACTTGCCAAACTTGCAAATTGTCACGACCCAAAATCCGCTAGTCGTGATGGCACCTAACCCAACCCGCTAGATAAGCCAACTATCATCTATCCAGTTTCAATATTATTTAACAGGACAATTTAATCACCTAAATCTTATACATTTTTCCAAGGACTGGTAGTACAAATCATGAGCTTCTACGAATAGAGTTTACAAAGCGGAAATAAAATAAATATAGTCTGTTTGAAAAGTACATAAACAGAACTTTCTAATCTAAGGTTACCCCGGACAACAAGGGCAGCTACAACAGGGACGCGGGTACATCTCCAATTCCAGCAACCATCGAACACAACATCAGCAACAACACACACCTGCACGCAATGTGCAGAAGTATAGTATCAGTACTACCAACCCCATGTACTGAGTAAGTAACAAACCTAACCTTAGGTTGAAAAAAGTGACGAGCAATCACAAGGTCGAGTCCAATACCGGTATTCTAGAACAGTTCATAACGGCATAACACAAGTAATAAAAGGGGTATCTCAGAAGTAAAAGGCACAACTCATTCACAGTTTCAAAAAGTAGGCATGCTTCTCAAATACTTTAGTGAAAATTCAATTCTTTTGCCAAAAATATCAAAAATAAAGGTAAATTTGAAACCTATGATTTTCCCAAAATCTTTTCAACAAGGAGTAAGAAGTTTCATTTTCTTTCTCGATAACAAGTATAATATCCCTCTCTACGCCCAGATATAAATGTATAATGAGTCATGAATGACGGGAATCCATATAGAATGAGGAAAAATGCATCTCTATGCTTGTATGTCATGTGTGCATGCAATGCCACGTATCTCAGAGATGAATCATGTACTCACACTCTCAGAGTACTCAATCTCACTGTCTCACATTTTCCACTCATCAAGCTCAACCACTCGGTGCTGTATATGGCCCATACGGACCAGGGAAGACCCATCCCGGAGTATATACATCACTGACCATCAGTCACTCAGTACCGAGGAAAATCCAATCCGGCCCCATGGAGAAGATCCATCTCCAGGTATATAAATACTTCGGACAAGATCCATGTCCAGGGAAGATCCATACCTCAATATAATCAAACGCGCTCGCTGGGGGTGCATAGAATCCGGAGGGGATCCTACATCCCAAGTGCTATCATAAGCCAGATCCAGGCATAAATCAATATAAAATGTTGCGGCGTGCAGCCCGATCCCATAACTGTCACTCATAATCAGACTCTCAGCGTCACTCAGCCATCAATCTCTCCAGTCTCACTCTCGAGCTCACAATGTCATGAAACTAGCCCGACAACAATGATATGATGTATCAATAAACAACACTGAGACTGAGATGTGATATGAATGCACAAATATGATCGAGTACAAAATATCCATGAAATCAGTGAGATGACAGCAAGAAACGACCATTATAGGTCCAAACAATATCAGCATAAAGCCTATACATCATATTTAGCACGATTCACAGCTTAGTACTTTATCACATGGTTAAAACACTGACATCAACAAAAGTAGGGCCCCTATACAGTGACATGGGAACAATATAGTCCCAATTCACAGGGTGCACACCCACACGCCTGTCACCTAGCATGTGCCTCACCTCAAAACAAATCACATAACACATAATGCGGGGTTTCATAACCTCAGCACTAAGTTTAGAAGAGTTACTTACCTCGAACGAGCCAATACCAATGCCGAGCAAGCCAAGCAAAACTCCAAATATTCCATCACGCGCGTTCCGACCTCCGAACGGCTCGAAACTAACCACAAATAACTCAAATACATCACACAAGGCTAAAGGAACCGATCCCAATCAGAGAAGATCAATCTTGAATCAGAAACCCGAAATCGGCCCAAAAGACAAACCCATGCCCGCACCTCGAAACCCGAAAAACTCACAAAATATGATAACCCATTCAATTACAAGTATAACCATACTAGTTTCACTCAAATCCGACTCCAAATCGGTGTTCAAAACTCGAAAATTCATATTATAAAACTTTAGGCCAAAAACCCCCAATTTCCTCTTTAGAAATCATCAACCAAAAGCCAAAATTGAAGATAGATTCGTGGAAATAATCATAACCGAGTAGAGAATACTTACCCCAATCCTTGTGATGAAATTTCCTCCAAAAATCGCCTCAATCCAAGCTTGGAAATGCCAAAATGAAGCCAAAATCGAGATCCTTTGTATTTATCATTCTTCCTAGCACTTCCGCATTTGCGGTCAAATTGTTGCATCTACAACCACCGCATCTGTGACCACCGCATCTGCGGTCAAAACTTCGCTCATGTGACCACACTCACCAGCCGACCCCTTCGCACCTGCGGAATAATTTTCCGCTCCTGCGCACTCGTAGGTGCAGTTTTCCTCTGCATCTGCAATGACCTCCAGCCAGGACTTCTTGCTCAGCTGCGACACATGGCTCGCACATGCGGCCATCGCACCTACGCAATACCAATCGCCGGTGCGGAACACCAGAACCTGCAGCTGCAATATTGAAGAGAAATAATCCGAAATCAATCTGAAACACGCCCGAGCCCCTCGGGACCCCGTCAAATCATACCCATAAGTTACATAAAATAACACGAACCTACTCGAGGCTTCAAAACACACATAAAACATCGAAACGACGAATCACACCCCAAATCGAAATCTGAACTTTCAATTTATCCAAAACACGCGTAGAAACATATCAAACCATCTCGGAATGAACTCAAAATTTTCACACATGTCCCAAATGACATGACGAAGCTATTCAAATTCCCGGAACCACAATCCAAATCTGACATCCTCAAAGTCCGGTCAAACTTATGAGCTTTCCAAGCCTTCCAATTTCCAATTTTTTGCCAATTTGTGCTGAAACCTTCTAGAAACATCCAAATACAAATCCGAGCATGCGCCCAAGTCCAAAATCACCATCCGGACCTAACAGAGCCATCAGAACTCCGTTCCGGGGTCAACTACTCAAAATTTTAAACTTTCAACTTAAAGCTTCAATGACGAACTCATTCTTCCAAACCGATTCCGAATAATTTGAAACCCAAAACCGATGATCCGACGATCCGCATAAGTCATAATACATCATGCGGAGCTACTCATGCCTGCAAACTGCCGAGCAAAGTGCAAATGCTCAAAACGACTGGTCGGGTCATTACATCCTCCCCCACTTAAACATACGTTCGTCCTCAAACATGCCAGAAGTTGTTCTCAAAACCATCAAACCGCCGCATAACCTTACCATGAACATACACGGGGGTGATCCCACGTCACCCTATCCCATATAGGTCTGATAACACAACATAACTGAAATTTCCTAATTCAACTCAGCCCAAAAGCCTTAGAATCCAATTTCTACATCTGATATTTCTATAAGATCAGAATTTCGCGTCCATACACCGTATAAGTCTGAACAAGTTGTATCGAGCCATAGTCATAACCCAAGTTGAAATCACGTGATATACCACATAACTCAAAAATACAAAAGTTGCTCAAACAAACCAATACCGGTAATAAACCTCTTAACGAACAAAACCTCGTTCTAACACCTTCATATACTGTCAATGATGAAAGAAACACGCAGAAACCCATAACCATTCGTCAGATCAACAAGTTGTGGAACTCCCTCTCCTTCGATAGGAATTATAGCAAATTTCTAAGCCGATCAGCATCAATGTCCTTCAAAATATAGCGCAACTAGATCGGATAGCACCCATTCTAGGTACGATGTCCTCCTCCCGCCTAACATAATCACTCTAGTGACATAACGCATCAATACAACTTAAATCCACAACACGTGCAACCCGTGCACCAAATAGCAACATTCCTAAATGTACTCAACCCTGAAGAAAAATGCCTCAAACGAGGGACTGTTCTGCCAGCTTAACAAGTACCATCACAACACCATGCTAAGAGCCTAGCACACACTAGAGAGCCAAAACACACGAATCCAACACAAAGGATCATATCTCAACATAACTTCGCTGCAATGCGTGACCCCATCCAAATGTTGGTCTATATCATATACCTCGCTCCGCCTTGCTCAAAATCAATAACCACGTGAAATTCGACATCAAGTACCCAAAGTGCATTACCATAACCACAGAGAATCAGACGATACAATTCCACACAAAACCTGAAAGATCATAACCAATACGCCCTCAATCACGCAGTACCCAATTACTCATCCTACTCAAATTCCACTATGAGACCACAATAGAACCGCACCATGTGTGCCCAAAACCATCGAATCACAACTCCTCGCACTGTAGAGGAATAACTCATAAATCATTTCAGGACATGAATAAGTTTAGAAACAACTGAATATCACGTCCCTCAACTATAGCATTATGGAGACCACCAATCCGACTCGGTGTAGAACACACAGCCATATCGGGCCTACCAATGAACCCCAAATCAACTTTTGTCACTCACAATAGATAAATAACCCTTCGAAAGTCCACAATGACTGAATTACAACACATACTATCTTCTGACTAACTCAGGCTACGTTTCACAGTCAACAATCACAAAACAATCTACTCATGAGAACTCCTAGTCTCCAAATCCATAGAACACACGAATCACCATATCTGATCTCAACCCCACCGCCTGAATGTCTAACACTTCTCCAATACACGATCATCCCACGAGGAATACTCCTATAATTCTTCTGTGCCACAAAGTAAAATTTGAACACCAGCAGTCGATCAAACAAGAGAGTGCCGCAATACCAATGAAGTATCCATAAATCAAACACATTGCCCCTTCTGAAACGTATACTCTCATTAAGCCATACCAGATAGTAATATCATTTACCTAGTCATCTGAAACCGTCGATGCTGCCTATGAATTTCATGATCTTCCCTTCAAAACCGAATTGTGACCTTGCACCTGCAATTCTCAATACTACACAACACAACGCACCCACTATGCCATCATATAAAAGATACGAAAATCTCAAAACCAACTCCGAGTCACAAGCAACTACATGCTCGATTAGCCAATAACTTTCCATTTGATTTCGCCTAGAGAAAATCACATGTTACACCCCGTAAGTTAATATTAGGATAAGTCGTAGTAATCCATATGAGCTCGAAGGGATTAAGACCATTCATGAGATTATAGAGCATTTCTGACTATGTTATTGTAAGAACCCGTAAGTTTAACAACCTCGATACCGTTATATACATTTGATATGATATTTTGAGTGGAATATTTTTATTAAAAAAAGTTTGAAAAATATGGTTTATAGTTATAATATTACTACTTTTGAATATGGTTTAAATTATACACATATATAATATGAGAAAGTATATGAGATTTTCTTTATTGTAAAGATAGAAATTATTTTTTTCACTAGAAAAGAAGGTTATCTTTTTACCATTTTAAGAATTAAGCGTACAAAAATTTATAATCTTTATATGAGATTAGGAAAATTAGAAGTCGAGAAAATATATGTATTTTTACATGGACGTTCTAACAAAATAATAGTGTATGTATTGATTTTATATGGTACCATGCTTTATTAATATTTTAATACTTTAATAGCAGTACTTTAGGATGAGGACAAGACTATTTTTGAGGTTATAAGTATTTATGATATTTTTAACAAGTGATAAGTGAAGCCGTGAAGGTGAGAGGGTAAACGAGTTGAAGAAAATGAGGTTGGTCGAAGTTTGACATTTGGAGATAAAATACGATATGAGCTATAATGTTCGGTATTTATGGACTAGTAATATACCACATGATCATGATAGTAAGGTGTATAAAGTGTGTTAAAAGTGAGTGGTATTTTAAGTAATTTAAAATAATTCTTAATTATGTGGATAATTGGGTAAATATTTATTTTTAGTGGGAGATTAACTAATTAGTTAGTATATTTTGGATAAGTCTAATCCCTCCTACCCCACGTGGAAGCACCCCATTTCAATTTAGTAACTCATAAAGTTCTTACATGGGTGTCACACTTAGAAGATTAGGTGGATCAGTCATCTAATAAATGGGTCACACCTACTAAAAGCTTTCCTACACTAGTAAGGTGTTTTGTTTCTTAATAACAAAAGATCAAGAATAAAAAAGAAGGGATTCACTTGTGTAAAGGGAGTGGGTTGATCGATTAGTCCTTCAGAAAGCAAATATTTCCATACCAAACATGAATGATATTGCTGGTTCATTCCATTCTAATGGGATAAAGCGTGAATTGTAAATTCTAAAAGAGCACGGTACAATTTTTGTCAAGAATATCATACGGGTTTTTTCCAAATTAGATCCTTCGTTACGTCTTTTATCACAAAAGATGGGTGTTAAAGGAATTGTTAAGAGAATCGGCTCAGGTATGTTAAGGCTATTCTTTCCTTATTTTGGCATGATCCAAGTAACGATACGTAAACGTAATGTTATTTCATAAGTGTTTCTACTCTTAGTTGTTATGGATGTCTATGTTATTCATTCCTATAAAATGATATTCAAGCATGTCTAAGTATGTTACTATGTCCCTATTGAGGTATATGATAAAGATGTGAATATTCATAATATAGTGATACATGCATCTTCATGCATTTACCACCGTGCTACGGCCGGCCGGGCAATTATGTTTCACTATTTACCACCGGTTGGGCAGCCATGCATATTCATTTACCATTGAGCTACGACCGGTCGGGAAGTCATGCATTTACCACCGAGATACGGCTGGTTGGGAAGTTACATATTTACCACCGATCTACGACTGATCGGGCAGTCATGCATTTACCATCGCGCTACGGCCGATCGGGCAGTTACCACTGATCAGTTGGGCGGTCATGCATCATACGATATGGATAATAGAAATAGTCTCAAAGAGAAGCATTATATATCTAAGTATATTAAGTATGCATATACTGTGGCACTTCGGAGATTCAGGTTGACTCTTATATGTCTTTAATTAATGTTGACTTACTGTTATATTTCAGTTTCGCCTTACATACTCGGTACATTATTCGTACTGACGTCTGTTTGATGGGTATGCTGCATTCATGCCTGCAGGTATAGACAATCAGTTGACGAGCCCACATAGTAGAAGAGTTCAGCATCCAATGAAGGATCGATAAGACTCCACCTCTTTCGGAGTGTAGCCAAGTCTATAAGTCATCGTGTCAGAGTTTGGCTACAGACTTATGGGTAGGCCGGTACCCTATCCCATTTGATGTCAAATAATCTTAGAGGCTTTGTATATAGAGGTTCATTTTGTATAGTATGTTAGAGGTCTTGACGGCCCATATGTATTCATGTTTAAGAAAGATGGTTATTGATACAATGATTGCCCACTTATAGTTATACAGAGTTGTGGCCATGTTAGCCCATGATAGTTAAAAAAAAAGAGTTATAGAGTGGTTCGCTCGTGCCAGTACGGCTCAGGATGCCAGCCACGCCTCCCTAGTTTTGAGGCGTGACATCATAATACACCATATGCCCCACACACCAGTAGGAAATATACCTCTCAAACCATCAAGAACTCTCTGAACCCATTGCACTTAACCAAACAGTCAGGACTGAATCCCTCTAATTTGACCAGGCTATGCAGGCCGTCAAAACCCAAGAGTCTCGCCACAAAACACCTGTAGAAACTCACCACGTCATAAGCACCTAAAGAACCGATCATATCCATTACCATGCCGATCCAACCTACTACCAAGCTGTCTCATTCCTCCGAGTTCCTTCTGAATTACCTTCAAATTGATACTTCTACTCGCTATAATATCACAATCCTCAACCAACACTCACCTCACGGGACCTTAGCATAAAACCACACCGCTCTAAGGCTCATAAATCATTGTATCCCTTCTTAAGCACCCCAAAATTACCATAACCGAAACATCTACTCTGAAGAGACCTTCTATGAATTTAAGCTATTCTTTCACTTTCCTGATACTGAAATGTAGATTCCACAATGATGTAGAAATACTGCAAGTATCGACACCATCCAATGTAACTCTCAACTTCTAACCATATACAATTCCGCAAAAATTCTCAATTTCCACATATAAATCTTGGATTCATGGGAACTATTCTCGAGAGTCATCCACTCTACTCAAATATCAATAGCACCATCTAAATGGACCGAACAACCTATGCCCCATTTGCACCCCAACACCCTAAGAAGAAATTCACACCTCTAAGCAACCGAGCAAATTCCTACTCCGTGAACAATACATCCTTCACGAATAACCACCCAATCATTCCATGATTTCCATGTACCCATAGAGTGTAATACAACTTGTATCCAGAAATTCCCTTACCCCAGTCAACCTCAATCTAAACCACTGTAGTCATAGCTGATTCACCAGTATACCTCAAACCGAAACCAACACAACACATAATCGTGCAATCAACTCATCGACAATAGACTCCCCTACTTTGCTCAAAGCCATAGATCAAAACACACAATAACTCACAATGACCATACTCTATTACTGCCATAATATCGCGATGAGATTCAACTATATCCTTCCTGAGCTCCTGTAACGCAAACCATCTAATACTTCAAATCATTTCCAAATCTCGCATTCACCATTGTAATAGTCAGTCCAACTTCCACAGGCGATCTAAACTCAAATTGCAACATATATCATTCACTAATAAAAGAGAACTCACTACAAAACAACAGAAGGATCACACAACTCCAGGACACCCCGCAGGAGATAACCCCACATACATAGCTTCAAACTGATATCTCTCTATACTCCTCCATAATCACAACTATTACACAATCACTTTGTCTCCTTGAGTTTGAACTCATAACACAACAAGATGATCTACTTCCCTCCACAACTAAACTACATGAGAGGTCCTTCAACACACCCATAACTTGAGGCCATACGCCAAATCCATACAGAAGCCAAAGACCAATAGTCCTTGCTACATCTCCAGCAAACTCTCTTGTCACATTCGAACAATCTGAGCACATATTGCAATCGAATCATACTTACCACATAGTCATCCGATCACAAATCCCACCAATAAGGACACGAACTGACATATAAGCCCCAAATGCATGTGCTCAAACAATTGAAATCTCAGTACTCAAGCCACAGACAAAACCCAGCCTCAAGTCCTCTAGACTGGCCCATCATCCACATGCCAAAATTGCATATCGCACCTAAACCATGGAAATCACAAGCCGTCGATGCACAACTGATACCGAGCGCTCATGTGCACACACGAATGCGTGGAAGGAATTCAAAGAGTTACGCTTCAAGCTGAATTAATGTCGCACGATCAGGAAAGAAATATGGGAAGTATATCCTAAATGTCCTGTAGCCCCTCAAAGATTGGTATGGACGTCATCATACCGATCCACAAGACTCTACTAGAAACTTGCTCATGACTTGTAGAACCTATGAACCTAGAGCTCTGATACCAATCTATCACGACCCAAAATCCGCTAGTCGTGATGGCACCTAACCCAATCCACTAGGTAAGCCAACTATCATCTATCCAGTTTCAATATTATTTAAAAAGATAATTTAATCAAAGAAATTACCTAAATCTTATACATTTTCCCAAGGACTGGTAGTACAAGTCATGAGCTTCTACGAATAGAGTTTACAAAGCGGAAATAAAATAAATATAGTCTATTTGAAAAGTAAATAAACAGAACTTTCTAATCTAAGGCTACCCCGGACAACAAGGGCAGCTGCAACAGGGACGCGGGTACATCTCCAATTCCAGCAACCATCGAACACAACATCATCAACAACAGACACCTGCATGCAATGTGCAGAAGTATAGCATCAGTACTACCGACCCCATGTACTGAGTAAGTAACAAACCTAACCTTAGGTTGAAAGAAGTGACGAGCAATCACAATGTCGGGTCCAATACCGGTATTCGACAACAGTTTATAACAGCATAACACAAGTAATAAAAGGGGTATCTCAGAAGTAAAAGGCTCAACTCGTTCACAGTTTCAGAAAATAGGCATGCTTTTCAAATACCTTAGTGAAAATTCAATTCTTTTGCCAAAAATGCCAAAAATAAAGGTAAGTTTGAAAACTATGATCTTCCCAAAATCTTTTCAACAAGGAGTAAGAAGTTCCATTTTCTTTCTTGATAACAAGTATAATATCCCTCTCTATACCCACATATAAATGTATAATGAGTCATGAATGACGTGAAACCATATAGCATGAGGAAAAATGCTTCTCTATGCATGTATGCCTTGTGTGCATGCAATGCCACATATCTTAGAGATGAATCATGTACTCACACTCTCAGAGTACTCAATCTCACTGTATCACATTTTTGACTCATCACGCTCAACCACTCGGTATTGTATATGGCCCATACAGCCCAGGGAAGATCCATCCCGGAGTATATACATCACATACCACCAGTCACTCAGTACCGAGGAAAATCCAATCCGGCCCCATGGAGAAGATCCATCTCCAGGTATATAAATGCTTCGGACGAGATCCATGTCCAAGGAAGATCCATCCCTCAATATAATCAACCGCACTCACTGGGGGTATACAGACTCCGGAGGGGATCCTACAGCCCAAGTGCTATCATAAGCTAGATTCAGGCATAAATTAACATAAAATGATGCGGCGTGCAGCCCGATACCATAACTGTCACTCATAATCAGGCTCTCAGTTATCAATCTCGCCAGTCTCACTCACGGGCTCACAATATCATGAAACTAGCCCCACAATAATGATATGATGTATCAATAAACAACACTGAGACTGAGATGTGATATGAATGCATGAATATGACCGACTACAAACTATCAATGAAATCAGTGAGATGACAGCAAGAAACGACCACTATAGGTCCAAACAATATCAGCATAAAGCCTATACATGATATTTAGCATGATTGACAGCTCGATTACTTTATCACATGGTGAAAACACAAATATCAACAAAAGTAGGGCCACTATAATTTGACATGGGAACAATAGAGTCCCAATTCACAGGGTGCACGCCCATCACCTAGCATGTGCGTCACCTCAAAACAAATCACATAACATGTAATGCAGGGTTTCATACCCTCAGCACTAAGTTGAGAAGAGTTACTTACCACGACCGAGCCAATGCCAATGCTGATCAAGCCAAGCAAAACTCCAAAGATGCCATCACGCGCGTTCCGACTTCCGAACGGCTCGAAACTAACCACAAATAACTCAAATACATCACACAAGGCTAAGGAACCAGTCCCCATTAGAAAAGATCAATCTTGAATCAAAAACCCGAAATCAGCCCAAAATCCAAACCCGAGCCCACACCTCGAAACCCAAAAAACTCACAAAATACGACAACCCATTCAATTACGAGTCCAACCATACCAGTTTCACTCAAATCCGACTCAAAATCGGTGTTCAAAACTCGAAAATTCATATTATGAAACTTTAGGCCAAAAACTCCCAATTTCCTCTTTAGAAATCATCAACCAAAATCCAAAATCGAAGATAAATTCGTGGAATATAATCATGACCGATAGAGAACACTTACCCCAATCCTTGTGATGAAATTTACTCCAAAAATCGCCTCAATCCGAGCTTGGAAATGCCAAAATTAAGCCAAAATAGCAAACCCTTGTATTTATCATTCTACCTAGCACTTCCGCATTTGCGGTTAAATTGTCGCACCTGCGACCACTGCATCTGCAGTCAAAACTTCGATTTTGCGACCACACTCACCAGTCGACCCCCTCGCACCTGCGGAAAAATTTCTGCTCCTGCGCACTCGTAGGTGCAATTTTCCTCAACATCTACGATCACCTCCAGCCAGGACTTCTTGCGCATTCGCAAAACATGGCTCGCACCTGCGCAATACCAATCGCAAGTGGGGAACACCAGAACCAACAACTGCAATATTGAAGAGAAATGATCCGAAATCAATCTGAAACACGCCCGAGCCCCTCGGGACCCTGTCCAATCATACCCACAAGTCACATGACATAACACGAACCTACTAGAGGCTTCAAAACACACAGAAAAACATCAAAACAACAAATCACACCCCAAATCAGAATCTATGAACTTTGAACTTTCAATTTTTCAAAAACACGCGCCGAAACATATCAAACCATCCTGGAATGAACTCATGATCTTTCCAAGCTTCGATATCCTCAAAGTCAACTTCCGGTCAAACTTATGATCTTTCCAAGCCTTCCAATTTCCAATTTTCGCCAATTTGTGCTGAAACCTTCTAGAAATATCCAAATACAAATACGGGCATAGCCCCAAGTCTAAAATCACCATACGGACCTAACAGAGTTATTAAAACTCTATTACGAGGTCAATTACTCAAAAATCAAAACTTGGTCAAACCTTTCAACTTAAAGCTTCAACAACGAACTCATTCTTCCAAACTAATTTCGAATAACGTGAAACTCAAACCGAAGATCCGCATAAGTCATAATACATCATACGGAGCTACTCATGCCCGTAAATTACCGAGCAAAGTACAAATTCTTAAAATGACCGGTCGGGTCGTTACACAAATACCATGCCTACTTCCTGCTGTCATAATTTCATCTTTGTCATATTTATTTTGTTGAATTTAGTACAAGCCTTCTACCATGTTAGTCATTTATGTTTCTACTTGTTAACTTATAAAGAACATGTGTTTACCTCTTATTCGTTATATCTATGTTTATGCCTCCACCATGCTAGTTAGTTGAAGTTACATTCCTTTTTCCTAATTGTTGTCATTACCCCTCTTCTTTCTACCTAGTCTTTTACTGATGCCATTATGTACATCCTCGTTCATTATTTCTACTTGCGTATTTCCTACTTTGTAATTATTTTTATCGCCATTTCTATCATTCAATCGGTACTATTTTATGCATATTTGGTGAGGATGGGATAAATGCACGAAGGGTGTTGCCATGCAATTGACTTGATATCAGAGTATATTCCTCACGCTATGAAAGTTATGGGGTGACTATCGTGATTTATTGGTTTTCGCTCTAAGGAAAAGATTGGTCGAGATACTAGAAACTGTTGAATTTTGATCTCTTCTAGTACTTCATTATTGCTTTGTACATTCGTTTCATGTACTTTATTATGTTAAACTGTAGTATAGTTCTATTTCTAGTTTACATTACAAGTTTTATCAGTGAGCATATTTTAACTACAAAGCCTCATCACTACTTCGACGAGGTTAGACAAAATACTTATTGGGTACATGGGGTCGGTTGTACTCATACTACACTTCTGCACCTTGCTTGCATATTTTTGGAGCGGCGCTGCTGGTGATGTCGAGAGCTGACCCTGAAGATGTTCGTGCATTCCGGATATAGCTGCCACTTGTCCTTGGTAGCTTTAGATTTTGTTAATCTGTTTATGTAACTTTCAAACAGATCGTATAATTATTTGTATCAACTTTGTAAATTCCAATTCTTAGAAGCTCATGATTCGAATACTAGTTTTTGGGTTAATTTGTAAAAGTTCAGATAATTCTTCACTATTTTCCTATAATTTCATTTGGATTGTATTGTCTGTTAGTTGGTTTACCTAGCTGGTCGAGTTAGGTGCCATCACGACTAATGATTTTTGGGTCGTAACAAGTTCTATTTGTCTTCAACTTCTAACTCCTCCCTTATTTAGGATAGAGTTCTCTTGAGTAAGGAGTCCTTCTCCTTATTAATTATGCAACCTTTTCGTTCAGGAGATATCAGATATAACCACTTACAACCTGTTTGGATGGTTGATACCTATTGTATTGCATCATATTGTAATTTAAATACGATGTTTGTTTTGATTGTTATTTAAATTTTATTGTATCGTATCGTTAAATCTGTTGTTACGTAACGACGAAACACTACTAGAAAATAGACCTATGGCAACAGTTTTTTAGCAACGGTTACTCAAACGTTGCAATAAAATACCTATGGCAACGGCTAGAACCGTCGCATAATCTTCTCAGCCCTACTAGGATAGGTTTGCATTAGGAAGAAAAACCGTCGCTATAGATTGATGTATGGTGACGGTGTCCTTAATCCGTTGCAACAGAGTCATCTTTGGCAACGGTTCTTGAAAAAAAAGGGCTACTGGGTCGGTTTTCTAACTTTTTCGTGCCTTGTTTTTACAAAAGAGAGACTAAGCGTCTCAAGCAAAAACAAAAAGGAAAAGTAAAAGTCCTAATACAGATACAAAAAACAAAAAGCCTAAATTTGGTACAAGCCCTAAAAGACTCAACCTACGACCCAGAAAGGCTTACGGGAAAATCCAAGAGATTTGTTCAGCCCTAAAAGACCTACCGTCCCTAGAGGTTCTGCTCTCTATCCAACTCTCTTTTTCTTCAAAACAGATTTGTTTTCTTAAAATTTTTGCTCTCATTCATCAACAGAGAGCTTGTTGAGGCATCTCCAGTTTGAAGCTAACTTAAGTCTCATCTCCTTTACACTAGGTAAGATTCATGTTATATACTTGTTTATTAATTTATTTATTTGTCAAGTAAAAGACAAATTGGGAATAAATTACTGGGGTAGCTAATTCTACCAATTTATATGTTTCTTTACTCTTTGTGAAGGTAATCAGATAAAGTAAAGCAAAGACCTCGAATCGATTTTTTGTCGGCCTTCCTAAACATGTTTTTAATTTCAATTACGATAATTCTCTCTAATTAGTTTACAAATCGCTGTGGTCTGTGATTACGACTTTAGACTTTTGTTGATTAGTAGATTGTTGGTTTCTTTGTTTTGTTTTTGTTTTTGTTTCTTTGCCGTTTCTTTGCCGATTAGTGTATCTTTGGGCTTCAAGCGTTAGTGTGTTGTTAATTGTTTATGAGAAGTACAGTGCTGAAGTATTCATATTAAGAAACTCTTTTACCTTCTCTGGTGTTCTAATTTGTTGCCTAAAGTTCAAAATGGATTTCAGATATGCCATGGCATACAAAGTCTGATATCTCTTTTCCCTTATGTGTTTGAGCAGTTCATTTTTGGTTAAGATTGTGGAGTCTTCATTCTTGAAGCAATTCTCATTAGATGTAATGACTTTAAAATTAGGAAGATGAAACAATCGACCCTTGAGAACTTTGGTATGAATGCTTCTGCTTTCTGTTATTCATCTCTTAGTTCGTTACTTTGAGTCAATAGAAAGTTAATATGACAAGCAAGAGCCTCACGATCTTATTTTGATTATAGATCTCAAAACCTTTTAATTCCATATGTGAGGTTCAATGACATCACATAGACAATATCAAGCATCTTCACATAAAAGGCTTTCCTTCCTGTTGTAATAGAATCACAGCATTTAAAAGATCATGAAGTGAATATGTGGAAACATTATTTCCTCAAATAATCTAAACAATCTCTTGCATCAGCGCTAAGGCAAAGAACAATAGTGAAGCGGGTCATGCGTCTTATTACACTTTCTCGTCCTTGCACATAGGTTCCCCAATCTGTCTTGCAGACATGAGTTACGAAAAGTTGTTGAGCAATCTGCAGAAGCTTTTTTTGTCGTTAGCATTTACTGTTATGTTAGCTATACAATTTTGGTTTTCATATCTGTTTAGAATGACAAAGGTTTCTTGAAATTCTGTGTTACTAGGTGGTGTGGAAATATTTGGCCTGAAAATCTAAGCTACAACTTTCTCTAACCTTTGGATCTCTTCAAATTATCTTCTGTCATAGACCATTTATGTCCTTCATTATGGTGTGCGTTTCATGAGATTCTCTTGTTGGCACAATATTGAACCTTGTTATTTTTTGTTTTGGAAAATCTTTATCTTCAAGCACGTCAAGTTATATACAATTTTCGTTCCTTTTCTAAATATTATTGAATAACAATGTTTTAACAAGTATATTCACATGCCTTTGTTGCTTTCATCAAATCATGAATGAGATTTGAGTTGTCCATTTTTTCCTTAAATCTGTGAATTCTACATGCTTAATTGTCGGGCTAGTTTGGAGTCTTTCCTCTGTTGATTTCTGATTCTGTTAGCATGTTTCAATGAAAAGTTTTAGTGTGATTTGGTTTCAGTGATGAATTTACCACCTATTTGTTGAAATCTACTTACGTGAAATGATCGAGTTAATATGGAAGATGATAGACCCAGGAATCTGACCACCAGTAGGTCGAGAGTCATTTCTGGCGAAGTCAGTGCAACATTTTTTATCACAGTGCAAAAAATGTGGCTTAATTGTACATCGTAAACTGTGCCTTTTCTATGATTGCTGAAAGTTGTTACTTGGTTTCATAGTAGTACAAGCAAAACTATACCATTTTGTTGGTCACAATGACATGGAATCGTGAACTTGTTTGTTTAAGCTGTGTCCCCTAACAAGCTATGTGGAAAATAACTCTGTCTTTGACTGCAATATGAATTTTTGTGTCTACTTTTCTTTCTTTGAATGATATATGGAGTGAATGTTGCTTCGAATCTAATCCAGTGAAGTGATGAACTAAGATTAAAGTTTATCTTGCTATAGTTTTCTTAGTTGACAAGCCAAGATCTGTATGCAACTTACTTTAGAGACATAAGTCATCATGAGTGTTCCCTGTAGACTACAAATGAAGGGAGAAAATTAACAAAAACTAGTCTACCTCTAGAAATCATTTCTTAAACAGAAATAAGTTGCATATTTCTTTATCTGATTCCCTTTCGAGTCTTGCGATTGCTAAAAAATCTGTCTATTGTAGAAACTATACAACTCCTGACCGAGATAAGAAGTTGACAAGAAAATAGAAACTGAGATATAAATAAGTTTCTCCTATGTGCACCTGCCAGCCCCTTGGCAACCAAGTGCTGATAATTGATCACTGGTATTTGAGTTATAAAAACACTACAAAAATTAATAAGTAGAGAGCTAATCATAATTAGGAAAGAAATATTTACTTAAATGCAAAGAGTTGATACCTCTCTTTTCAGCAGATGCTCAGTTACTGTGTAAATGGAAATATCAACATGATTCTCTTTTTTATGATGATTTTTATCACTGTGGACAGCAAGTCAGCTGCTTACTATATCATATTTAGGCAATGTCAAGATAATTACATTAGTTTGGTCTCGTCATTACTATCATTATCATAGTTTGCATCTCTTTCTTTTTGTGCAGTAGAGAAAGCTTTAGATTAAGTGATATAATTATGTATCTCCAGTATTCCTGAAATTTGTTATTTAGATCTTAATATGATTTGCATTTGTGATCCATAGGGGATTTAATATTCAATGGATAATGGAGATAAAAGTTGGATGGGTCTCCGAAGATCCACGGATGAGTATATTCGCGGAGTGAATGATTTTCTTAATAAGGCATTTGAACGGGCTTCCCAAGGAAATGAAATATTATGTCCTTGCAAAAAATGTGCTAATTGTTATTGGCGTATTAGAAATGTGGTAGAGGATCACTTGGTTGGTTATGGATTTATTCAAGGATACACCAAATGGATTTTCCACGGGGAAAAAATTTCCTCAAGAAATAATCCACATCCAAGCAATGGTGATGAAGGTTCCAACATGCATGATGATATTTATGGACTACTTCATGACACTTTTAGAAATGTTGAGGGTGACATGAGGCATGAAGAAGGTGTGCGAGAGGGACCATCTGAAGATGCAAAGAAATTTTTTAAATTAGTGGAGGAAGGAAAACAAGAGTTATATCCGGGGTGTGAGAATTTTTCTAAACTGAGTTTCACCATTCGATTGTACTTAATCAAATGCATTCATGGCTTGAGTAATGTGGTAAGCATGACCGAAAATTGATCGTAGTAAATGAGCACAATCAACCTGTTGGTCCTAGTGAAGATGTTGTGATAGAATTGGATAGTTTCCTTGGCACATTGGCAAGGAATGCGAATCTTTGCCCTCTTGATATATATGATTGGAGGAAAATGGACGCAAAAGACGATTTGTGGACATATACCAAGGTTTGAAGTTTCTAATTCAATTTTTTTTGGAATATATTCATTACTTTTTTACTAACCCATTATAAACAATTTATAGGAGAAATATGATATCCCTGACACTGGCAAAAAATGGGTTTTGGATGCAATTCATGCTGCTTGGAGAAGACACAAGAGTAATTTGAAAAAACAACACTTTGAAGCCTACGGAAATGGTGAAATTCGAATGCAAAATAGGCCTGAATATTCCAACATCTCAATTTGAGGATCTCCTCAAATATTGGAACTCCGAAAAAGTCCAGGTAAGTTTTACTACTTGTAGCAACTAAAATCTATAACTTACGAACAATAGTATATTTGCATTTAGATTAAAAAAATAGGGCAATCATATTTTATATTTTGAGAGTAAAGTAAAACAAGAAACAAATGGTACAACTAAACTGAACACTTCTTTCTCTGATCTTGTTGACTCCTTTATTTGCAGAAAATGTCAGAGATCAATATTGAGAATCGAAAAAATTTGAAGAATCCACACACTGCTGGCAAAACAAGCTTTGCTGTAGTCCGCAATGATTTGGTGTGTGCTCTTATTTATCAGTAAATATGATCATGTTGTCATTTTAAAGAATATTTTTGATACCTACTCTTAATGTATCTAGGAAAAAGAGAAGAACACTTCCGAACCTTTATCACTTCGAGAGTTCTTTGTGGCTACAAGAGCAAGAAAACCTGGAAGGTCATACAAGGTATCTGATGAAGATACAACTACTAAAATTGTGCGAATTCTATCTTATTGCTTTTTTATTGAGATGAATTATTTGTTCTTACTGGCTTTTTATTTACCTGAATTTTCATTTTAAAAAATTTGTATTATAGGCTGAAAAGGAAAAAATTGGAACACAACAAAGTGAAGATGGTAGCAGTTCTGTTAATGCATTTGCAGCCGTTATGGGACCTGAACATCCGGGACGTCTTAGATTGTAAGGACGAGGGGTTACAAGAACTTCTATGAACTGAAAAATGGGACATTTTGAATCCTTTTCAAATGCTACAAATGATCTGGTGCAACAAATGGAAGAAAGGATGACAAGAATGTTCGAGAAATAGAAGGAAGAATTTGAGAAACAGAAGGAACAATATGAGGAACAAAAGAGAATGATGCGACAAGAAATTCTAGGAAATATCTTTGTTTAGCTTCAGCGTTCAGGATTGCAAATTGATCCTAATATTTTAGCAAACTTGTGTGCTCGTTCACCAGGAGAAGCTTCGTCTGCACAACAAGTAGCTATTCAACCAATCAACAGACCATCTTTTGGCAGCAACAATCAAGGTTCGAATTCTTTTCGAGATTAGTTATAGATTTTTTGTGTGCGCAATCTGTATCTCTAAAAAACAGAGACTGATTCTCAGAAGTAGAGACTGATCTCTCTTTTCCTCTTTGTTGTGAGCGCAACCTGTATCTCTCAAAAACAGAGAATGATCTCTCTTTTCCTCTTTGTTATGTGCGCAATATGTATCTCTCAAAAACAGAGACTGATCTCTCTTTTCCTCTGTTGTGTGTGCAATCTGTGTCTCTCAAAAATAAAGACTAATCTATGTTGCATACTCTTTTGTTGTGTGCGCCATCTGTGTCTCTCAAACTACTATCCTTTGCTACTTCTAATTAATTGATCTACTAGTGTTTCATTGTGCTACTGAAATTTTAAAACAAATAAGCAAGACGACCCTATGGCAATGGCTGAAGCCGAGGTTTTAAATTTTCTGATGTGGCACCTTGTAGTTTGTGTATCCATTCGATCCAGTTAGCTATTATTAATCTTTTCTACCAAAAGAGTTAATTGCCATGCGTCTTTCTGTGTCAATAGCACTGTCCACAACTCCGCGAACAACTAAGAAGACGCATGATTCTGGAGATTGCTGACTCAACTTGTGTGAATTTTGCTGATCAACATTATTATTTAGAGTTAAAATGCTGACTGCTGACTCCAACAAATCAAAATTTGGAGAGATCTTTTGGAGTTCCATATTCATGGCTTTTGAAACTGGACAGAACTAGCTGGTTAAACTCAGTTGGGTATGCTATTTGGGACCATATACTTATCCTAGGAAACCCCTGTGGGCAGAGAGCATCTGGAAAATACATGCAGTAACATGACCCTTGCACTTAGATGACTGAATACAATCATGAGTGCAAAGAATTTCTTACTACAAACCTACCTATGTTCTTCTATATCAAATGGGCTCTAACCACACCTAGATGCTCTAAACAATTCTGCTTCGTTGATAAGTAATTTGCTCTTTTTCTTACTTGACTTGACTTGTATCTTTTTTTCTGACACAGTTTTAGCTGTCGTTATGCTGCTAGTTTTACCTTCCATGATTCAGTATGGAGAGTTGCGGCCTCAATCTCAATCACTATAAATGATTTAACCCGACTGATTTGGAATTGAAGAATTAATTAATCGATTGAGTTTGTATAATTGACTAACTCTTAACAATGCCACTAACTGCATATATGCTGATGGATTGGCGCATATCAATATGTAGAGAATGCTGACTTAGTTTCATGTATTTGCTATATGTTTCTGCATCTCACATTAACGACTAAGAACTACTTTTATCCTTTGCCATCTGTATAAAACTGTTTCATTGTTCTTCTGAAATTTTGGTGTTGTGGTGCATAATTTTGTAGCTGTTATTGCTACCCTGGTGTATGAAATCATGATGCGTAATGTGGTGCACATTTCCTTCAATTTCTGCTGGTGCACATTATACTCTCTTTCACATTTCTAAGTAAAAAGCTAAGTACCTATGCTCCAATAGAGAATGTAAAGTAGCAGTGGCAGGCATGATTTTGAAATCAGTGTGGCCCAAACACACCAGTTTGAGGGTGAGGAGCCCAGTACTTGTCGAAATAAGTCTCAAGATCCAACACTGATGCGTGCACTGCCTTCCTTCATCGTATATTTTGCATACTTGGACTTCTTTTGGTGTAACATTTTGAGGGTGACTTTTTTTTTTTGGTGTAACATTTTGCATACTTGGACTTCTGGTTCTTTTTTGTAGCTTGATTTTCTGAAGTGGCAATGCCAATTTCATCTTTTGTTGTCTTCTAAGTACTTATATCATTTTATTGGTGTTAATATATAGTGCAATAATAATGATATTGAGAAGGCACTATTTTTCTTTTTCCTACCCTCTAACTATTTTTGTTCTTGTTGAATTTACAGGTGAACCAAATGATCAAGGGGGAGATAAAAGCAGTGAAGACCTTACCTAAAAGTATTGGTTGAAGAATCTTCAGACAATCTAGGAATGTTTTTATTTTTGAACTATTTTGCAAACTTATGTACTCCAACTCTTGGATTATTAAACACTTTTATCGTATATTTTACTTTTATAAATGGATAATCGTAGCTGTATATTTTGAATTATGATTCTGTTGATGAATATATTTTCATTTCATCAGTTATATATTAATTTCAGTGTATTACACATTTATCTTGTTGCGATACCGTTAATAGCTTCCAACAGCAGTCATAGTATAACCGTTGCAGTAGGTCAGTATAACCGTTGCAGTAGCAAAGTATAACCGTTGCATCAACTTGTAATGACCGTTCCAACAGGTAAAAAAAAAACAATATATAAAATGTTGTAATCTCTATAGCAACGGTTCTCACTCCTCGCAATACACAAATAGCGGCGGTTCAAAGCCGTTTCCATAACGCACTATTAATCGTTGGATTTGATCATGGTAAAACCGTCGCAGTAGATGTCCTATGGCAACGGTTATGAAACCGTTGCTTGAAGTCGTTGCAATAGACCTATAGCGACGCAAGATCCCGCAATAGAGGCTAAACCGTGGCACTAGCTTTATCGCAACGGATTTTTTTACTATGGCAACGGGACGTGTGGCGTTGCCTTAGGCTTATTTTCTAGTAATGAAATGTGACACTTTATGTAACGACCGATTGGTGTGGTCGCGTCGTTACCTTATCTTTTACTCTCAATCTCACCCTTCATTATTATTAAATAATTTTATTTTATCATTTACCCTACCTTTTATACAGTAATTTTAATCTGTATCATAATTTTTTTTTATAATATTGCAAGTTTATTCTTCATATTGCTGGTACATGATATCATGAAACGATGAAAATTGACACAATCTATCCAAACATTGTATTCACAATACATTACGATATGATACATTATAAAATAATATGTAACAACCATCCAAACAAGCTGTAAAGTTTATCTACTTCACGTGCATGCCTTGTGCTCGAATTCTGCTTGTGTCTATGTACACTGTATATAGACTTGGTTCATGCCTGAGTTCCTTTGTTAATAATCAAAATAAACTTCACTTGGGCCAACACGACCCTCATTCGATAACAACTTCTTGATATAGATGTAATAGTGAAAAGGTAGAGGCTACAATTTCTTTAAAAAGGTCAAAGCTTTAAGACGTGAAATATCTGTAGTCATAGATGACTTTTAAGTTATGTGTTAACATATTAAAAAGGAATTACTGTCAAGTTGATTACTTGAAATATTATAAGAATTGCATGATTGAATTCACTCGAATGTCAACTTTGAAATTCATTTGCTAGCAATTTCCACTATGACTGTGCCTTGCAATGATAATAAATATCGGTTGAATAGGCTCATTATTCAGCATATTGAGCTTGCGATTTTCCTCTTCAATTTCTGTGCAACTTAGTGGACACTTATTATGGTATTTTCTTTTAAATATTTATATTATTTAGCAGAGAATACACGTGCAACACACGTATTCGGGAACTAATATATTTTATAAAAAAAAGTTAGTGTCAAACATTTATACCAAAACCGAAAGTATCAAAAGTTTGATTATAGCTGAAAGTATCAAAAGTTTCATAGTGTATGTGAATTAGTGAAAATTTTATTAACTAACAAAACCGAAAACTTCCCATTGTGTGCGAATTAGACAAAATTTATTAACTAAAAAAAAGATCCTCCTAAATTTGAAAGGAAAATTTTAATGATACTCCTAAATATTAATGGAATTGGACGGAAACTTTCCTATTATATAGCGAACGATAACCTTTCCTACTATGTGAGCTTGAAATTCTAGAACCAAAAAGAATTGATGATCAGTATTATAAATACTAAAGGAGTAATTAAATGGCAATTCCTATATAGTAGGGAATTAATTAATTGACCATTCCTAAATAGTAGGAAATTATTTAAACGAGTATTTTTAAATATTAAGAAAATAGTAAAATGATTATTTTGTCAAGTAAGAATTTTATTTTTAAAGGATAAAAAAATCGAACGATATTTCTGTAACGAACCAGCCGATCGTTTTAAGAGGCTTAGCCCTGATCCCCTATTTATTGCTCCCTCTACTTTATTTTGTGGTTATGTGACTTCCCAGGGAACTTGGTGTCGAGTTCGGGTGAGTTTCAGAGTGAAATGAGACATATAGTCCCTAAACTGGAAGTTTAAGTCGTAGGAGTTGACCGTAGCTTGACTTGTGTGGAGACGACTCTGAAATGCAATTTTGACGGTTTCAATAGCTCTGTATGGTGATTTGAGTCTTAGGAGTGTGTTCGAATGTGATTTGGAGGTCCGTAGGTCATTTCTGCGTTAATTGGCGAACGTTGGAAAGTTGGAAGATATTGGAAAAGTTTGAGAGGGGCTGGAGTTTATTATATCAAGGCCAGACTTGGATTTTGGAAGTTGGAGTAGGTCTGTGGTGTCATTTATGACTTGTGTGTAAAATTTGAGGTCAATCGGATGTAATTATATAAGTTACTACATCGAAAGTAGGAGTTAGAAGTTCAAAAGTTCTTTAGGCTTGAATCGATGCACGATTCATGATTTTAGCATTGCATGATGTGATTTGAAGGCTCGATTAAGTTCATATTGTGTTTTAGTACTTGTCGGTATATTTGGTTGAGGTCCCGGGGGCCTCAGGTGGAGTTCGGATGGTTAACAAATCAAGTTTGGAAGTTGAGAAACTACTGAAGCTCACCAGTTCTGGTGCAATCGCACCTTCGAAGTTGTGATCGCAGGTGCGAGCATGGTAAACACAGATGCGGCCTAGAGTTGAGCGTGTAGTGTACGCAGGTGTGAGGGAATTGTCGCACCTGCGTGGCCGCATATGCAATGAGTGCACCACAGAAGCGGGATTTGATTAGATTATTGTGGAGCGCGGATGCAAAAGTATTTTCGCAGGTGCAGACTCGCACCTGCGCGTGTGTGGTCGCAGAAGCGGAGGCAGTGAAGCCTTGGGCAACTTGTCACGACCCGAAATCCCCATCTTCGGGACCGTGATGGTGCCTAACATTTCACTTGCTAGGCAAACCAACATTAGAGAAACTTTAATCCAGTTTAATTCAATTCACATATGTAAAACCAATTAAACGGAAATGAAAATGAAACGGGGTATGAAATGACATAAGAACCAATAATATCTAAGTACAACTCGGATGTGGAGTCATAAGTTCACGAGCTTCTAGAGTTTCTACAAATAATGTTTGAAACAAATACAACTGTTTTGAATGAGAGTATAGTAAATAAGGGAAATGGAAGGGGACTTCAAGGTCTGCGGACGCTAGCAGATCTACCTCGAGTCTCCAAATGCTAATCCGAGCTTATGCACCTCACGTACAACTGAGACCAGTACCAAAATCTGCACAAGAATTGCAGAGTGTAGTATGAGTACAACCGACCCAATGTACTCCGTAAGTGTCGAGGCTAACCTCGACGAGGTAGTGACGATACTATGATAGGATACCCACATAAATAAACTCGTACGTACCGAAATATACGTACAACATAAAAACAAATAAAGAATAACAAGTACTATTAGGAGGGGACATGCTAAAGGGGTACAAGATACAATAACTACAATAGGGAACGATAATAAGAAACAGTCAATAAACCTTCAACCAACAAAATGAACAAACATAATGAATAAAGTTGCACGACATCACCCTTCGTGCTTTTACTCTCAGCTTCACCATGAAACAGTAATAATGGCACGACATCACCCTTCGTGTTTTTACTCTCAATCTCACCATAAAATGATAAATACGGCACGGCATCACCCTTCGTGTTTTTACTCTCAATTTCATCATGAAAAATAGATACGACACGACATCACCCTTCATGCATTAACTCTCAAATACGGAACAACATCACCCTTCATGCATTAACTCTCAAATACGGCACGGCATCACCCTTCGTGCATTAATTCTCTCTTTTACCATGTAACAATGAATATATGATAATAGGGAGATATAATAAGCAAGAACATACCTTACATCAGGAATGGTTCCACATACCAACCTCAACTTCGGAAACAACACTCAATTATAACAGATAGCTCATAAATATGGAAAGAACGATCAATTTATCAATTAATGTAATGGCCCGACCGGTCATTTTGTTTTTTATAACCCCTTTCTCCTAAATAAGACTCCCCGTATGTGCTTTTACAATTTTATGACTTGCGGGGATGGTTAGTTCCGTATTTGGAAGGGTTCGGGTTGAAATCGGAACACTTGGTTCCTTAAGTTGGCCTTAAAAGGGCGCATTTTGAGTAAACGACCTAGAAATCGGGATTTGACGGTTTCAATACGTTCGTATGATGATTTTGAACTTGGGCGCATGTTCGGATCATGTTTTGGATGACCCAGGAATATTTCAGCGCCTAATAGTGAAAGTTGGCTCTTTAAAGGTTTTAAAGTTCTTTGAATTTGATTTGGAGTAGGTTTTGGTGTAATTGAGGTCCAATTGAGATTCTAAGACTGGGAATACTCCATAATGTCATTTATGACTTGCAGGCAAATTTTGGCATCATTCCGAGTTGATTTAATAGGAATCGGATGCGCGGAGCCCTTCGCATTTGCGAAGTTGGGAAGGCTCTGAGGGTTTCACATTTGTGAAGACCCTACCGCATTTGCGAGCTGCCCCTCTTCGCACTTGCGAAGTTTTTGGTCGCATTTGTGACCATGGCAGAGGTGGTCAGCCTTCGCATTTGCGAATAATTTGTTGCATCTGTGACCTTGATAGTGGGGGGCTCATCTTCGCATTTGCGAAGATTTTGTCGCATTTGCGAACCAGGTGTCGCAAATGCGACATCTGCGACCTATGCAACAGTTTTTAATGCGAGACTTAGCTTTATTTTCCTCATTTCCCACTTGGTCTTGGATGATTTTGAGAGCATTTTTTTGAGGGGTTCCATTAACATTAATAGGTAAGTGATCCTTATCGATTCTTTAGCTAAATACATGAAGCATAAGTAGATTTAACATGGAAAATGGTGGGATTTATTGGATTTTTTAGGAAAACTTAGGGTTTTGATAAAAAAAAAAAAAGTATTTAACCACGAAAAATGGTTATGGAATAGGGTGAATATCGTATATTTGAGTTCCTGAGGTTATGGGTAACAACTTCCTTAAAAAATTTCCGAAATCCGGGCACGTGAGGGGGGTGAATTTTAAGAATTCTTCAATTGGGGTTGGAAATACTTTAATAGTTGGGATATGAAATTTTGAACATGTATTGACTATTTTATATAATATTTGACTAGTTTCGATCCGTTCGTCACTTAATTGAGGGTTTAGAGCACAATTGTGGAGCGGAAAGTAGGATTTGAGATGAGGTAAGTCTCTTTTCTTACCTTGTAAGAGGGTATTAACCCCACATGTGAATTGAGTTAATATGTGCTTCTATTTGTGGGAGCTACGTACGCACGAGATGACGAGAGTCCGTATGTAGCTACTAATTTTGTTTAGGTCCGGGTAGTCTTAGGTTTACACCATGCCTTGTTGACACCGTTATTTGGTTATGCTTATTATTTTCCTTGAATAAAGCTCAAATTGAGGATTACATGATTTAAAAGTTTCCAGTGTGAACTTCTTATAATTTGGAAAGAATTGAGGAATATTATGATAACTTTGAGTAATTTATGTTCATTCGCGTCGCAAGTATATTCCGCGAGCGAGGAAAAATTTCCACTACTCTCATGGGAGCGGGCTTTTCGCCTCTGCAAGTTAATAGATGCATCTATGGTTCGTTCTGTTCGACCCTCGGCAGTGTACAATTTATATATTTGTATGTTGGATCAGGTCGTACGACCTCGGCATAATTCGTGCGTGATAATCCTTGGAGCCCAATTATAATTGATATTATTTCATTGGCTTGAGAGATTAATTTGTTAAATGATGGAAATTAATTTGGGATTCACTATTAGTGAAAGAATTGTACATTTATTTCTTGTTATTGAGTTTTCAGTTGTATTTATATAGTCCATGCTTAGTTATAAATTTCAGTATTTTATTGTTAGCCCATAGTAAGTGTCGAAGTTGAGCCCTCGTCACTACTTCTTCGAGGTTAGACTAGATACTTACTGGGTACATGTTGTTTATGTACTCACGCTACACTTCTGTACTAATCGTGCCAGATCTGCGGCAGGTACATCTGGATATCTTTGTCCGGCGCGCATCCTTGATTACTACGAGACTTAGCGGTGAGATGCCTTCCGAGCCCATTCTGCAACAACCAAAGTCTTTCTTTTGCTTTATTTTCTGTCTATTTCATCTCAGACAGTAGTGTAGTACTCTTTTGTAAATTCTACTAGTAGCTCATACACTTGTGACACCAAGTCTTTGAGATTTATGCTAGTAGACACTTGTTGGTTTTTGAGTAATTACTTCATACCATTTCTTTTGAAATTATTTACTTTCTCATTTTACTAACTTTTTCACTTCTTGATTTCGGAATAATTAAAAATCTTGATTTTAAATTTCTAAAAGAAAAGATCACAGAGTTAGTTCATTGTTGGCTTGCCTAGCGGTAGCGTTGGGCGCCATCACGGCCTATAGGAAAAATTGGGCCGTGACAATTAACTAGTCTAAGCATGTATATTGTGAGCAAAGGAAGAGATATATCACAAGAAATAGGTCCCACCTGCATGCTTTGACCCAACAACAACGCATAAGTACTTGTCACCTTACATATACGTTGTGCCCAACATTTATACATGTAAGAAATAGACAAACAAGTCCTAATCTCTCAAGTCAAGGTTAACCACGACACTTACCTCGCTCCAAAGACCAACTCAAAGCTCAACCATGGCTTTTCCTTTTGAACAAGTCTCCGAACCAACCAAATCTAGCAAATTATCAACCAAACGATTCAAAATAAGCCTTAGGAGCTACGCACAAATGAAAAAGATTCAATTTAGGTCATTATTGAAAAATTCAACAAAAGTAAACTCCCGGACTCACTTGGTCCAAACCCGAAATTCAGACCAAAACCCGATTATCCATTCACCCTCGAGCCCAGTTATATAATTTTTTTCAAAATTCGACCTCAATTTGAGGTCTAAATTCCAATTTTACAAAAATCCCTAATTCTTCCCAAACCCACAATTTCCACCATGAAAATTCTAGATTTTAGGTTGAAATCTCAAGAAAGTAATGGAGAATTGAAAGAATGTAGGTTAGAATCACTTACCAATAAATTGGGGAAGAAGAGCTCTTAGGAAAATCGCCTCTAGGGTTTCTAAGTTTGAAAATTTGAGAGAATGAACTATAATCCCGTTTTTCCCATCTTAAGTGCAGGCGCAGATGTTGCAATTGTTACATCCCGTAATTTTGTACGTTGGATTTGTCGTAAGATAATTGACATAGGTTCAAGGATAAGACTATTTTTGAGGTTATAATTATTTATGCTATTTATAACAGGTGATAAGTATGTGTCGTGAAAGTCATAGGGTAAACGAGTTGAAAAAGAGGAGTTTCGTCGAAGTTTATCGTTTTTAGATAAAATACGGTCCGAGCTACAATACCCCGTATTTATGGACTAGTGTCATACAAGGTACCACATGACCATGATAGTAAGGTGTATAAGGTGTGTTCAAAGTGAGTAGTATTTTAAGTAATTTGAGATATTTCTTAACTATGTGGATAATCGGGTAATTATTTATTTTAGTGGGAGATTAACAATTAATTAAGATGTTGGTGGTTAATTGGTTGGGAATGAGTAAGCATCAACGTGGCAGCAACATAAATCAACAAAGTGACTCTTAAATCATTCTCAAGGTGGAAAGGGTTAGTCATCCTAGTGGGGCCCACACCTAAAGGTTAAAAATGACCTCGCTTATTCACTAGAATGAATGGCTCACCTCTACTAATTTAAGAGATTCCTTATCTCATTTTTGGATGAAATATGTGATTAAGAATGCCTCTTCAAATTCACAAAGACATAGAATGGAACGTGATAGCTTCAGCAAAGATGTTGATTTGAAATAGCAACGTAATAGCTTCAAATGTTTCATACGGAGGCTATTTAATACTGTAGCAACGTGGGATTTGCGATTCTAAAGGAGTATGGTGCTATCTTTCTCAAGAATATCATACGGATCTTCCCCCACTTCAATCCGTCATCACGTGTTTTATCACAAAAGACGAGTGTTAGAGGATTGTTAAGAGAATCGGCTTAGAAATGTTAAGGCTAATCCTTCCTTCTTTTGGCATGATCCAAGTAACGGTACATAAATGTAATGCTATTTCATAAGTGTTTCTACTCTTAGTTGTTAAGGATGGCTATGTTATTCATTCCTGTAAAATGATATTCAAGCATGTCTAAGTATTTATCTAGTTCCCTATTAAGGTATTTGATAAAGATGTAGATATGTTAATGTTCATAATATAGTGATACATGCATATTCATTTACCACCGTGCTACGGCCGGTTGGGCAGACATGCATATTTGTTTACCACCGAGCTACGTTGGGCAGTTACACATTTACCATCGAGATATGGTCGGTCAGGCAATCATGCATTTACCACCAGCTATGGCCGGTTGGGCAGTTACACATTTACCACCGAGCTACGGCCGGTCGGGCAATCATACATTTCCACCGCGCTACGGCCAGTCGAGCAGTTACCACTGATCAGTTGGGTAGTCATGCGTCATACGATATGGATAATAGTCTCAAGGAGAAGCATTATATATATATATATATATATATATATATATATATATATATATATATA
>MDKI01173172.1:0-37829 GCA_005239505.1 Nicotiana paniculata
CACTTTCTGCTCAAGCTTTTGTTCAGATAATGGAACAGCTTCGAGCTCCTCCGTAGTTGTTTTTATGTTCTCATCTTTCTCCGGTTCATGAATGACATCCGGTTTGGAATCTGCATCTGTGTGGTATAGTACACCTTCCGTGGTAACTTGATTCTTCTTCTCGTAAGTATTTTCTTTCATACCTGTTTCAGCAATAATACCTTCCGTACCTATTTGGGTAGTAATTTCTTCCATGCCTGTTTGGGCGGCGTTACCTGCTTGAAAGATTCCCTTATCTCGTAGTTCTTCCACCTCTATTTTCTTGTTGTAGTGTACCACAGAGTTTATATTTCTTGCGGTCTGCTGATCGCCTTTGATTTGTTGAATCCCCCATTCAGAGGGGAATTTAATTACCTGATGAAACGTGGAGGGTATCGCTTTCATGTCATGGATCCATGGCCTTCCCACGATCACGTTATAAGCTATGTCAGTATTAATGACTTGGAAACTGGTACTTTTGATCACCCCATCAGCATAAGTGCTAAGATCAATTTCTCCTTTTGTTATAACCGTAGAGTTATCAAACCCTGATATGGCTCGTGCCCTTGGGATTACTTGATTCCTCAGTAGCATTTCTTCCACGACTCTCAGCAAAATGATATTGACTGAACTGACTGGATCAATCAATACTCTTTTAACGTTAGTGTCATGAATAAGTAAAGATATTACCAGAGCATCTTTGTGCGGAAGCATTAATCCGACGATATCTACATCATCGAAGGTTATATTGTCTTCTTCCATATTTTCACGAGTTATCCATGTGTAATTGTGAACTTTGTGGTTGTTTTGCAGATCACTCTGTTTACTTCTTCACCTTCATGTATCACGTTGACGGTTCGTTTTGGAGAAGGAGTCTTTGGGGGCTCCTGCCTGTTCCTCATATATGCATGTTTACCTTTAATACCAAACAATTCTATTAAATAGCCCTGTTTCAATAAATTTTCTATTTCACCTTGTAAAAATCTGCAATCCATAGTTTTGTGCCCATGATCGTTGTGGAATTCACACCAGTGATCTGAGATCCTTCTACTTGGATTTTACTGCATCTCTTTGGGCCAGCTAACCTTGTCTACCATGTTCCTCCATATTGAGACAATTTCAGTAGTACTTACATTAAAGGTATGATCCCCAATTTGAGTACTACCTCTAGATCGTTCATCTCGATCTTTTCTGGATCTAGACAAGGATGAGACTACGTCTCTTCTTTGTGGTCTATAGTCCGACCTAGTGTTTTCGAACCTGGGGCGAATATCGCATCCCGAGGGTCCTAAGTAAGGATCGTACCTATTTTTACCTGATCTTCTATCCGATTCAGGACGTCTGCATCTGGAATGATCTTCATCTCTCGAACGAGCAATGATATCTTCTTCTATTCTGAGTTTAGTACTATACATGTTATATACATCGTTCCATGTTGTAGAGGGGAATTCTCTTACACTTTCCTTAAGTCGTCTCGTGACTTTTGAGCTTTTATCGTTTAGGTTGTTTGCAAATTCCATGGCTGCCCAATTATCAGGCACCCTGGGTAACTGAATTTTTTCTCGTTGAAACCTGTCTACAAACTCACGGAGTAGTTCTGTGTCTCCTTGTTTTATTTTGAATATGTCTTCCATTCTCTTCTCAACTTTTGTGCACCAGAGTGTGATTTTATAAACGAATCTGCAAGCTCAGCAAAAAAGTCAATAGAATTTTCAGGGAGAAAAGAATACCAGGTTAGGGCCCCTTTGGTAAGTGTTTCCCCAAATTTTTTGACAAGGACTGATTCAATCTCTTGTTTTTTTAAGTCGTTGCCTTTTACCCCAGTAGTGAAAGCAGTCACATGGTCACGTGGGTCAGTTGTTCCATCATATTTGGGAACATCAGGAATTTTAAACTTCTTAGGTATAGGCAAGGGTGTCGTACTTAGCTTCCAAGGTTGTTGAGATTACCTATCAACATCAATGCCTTTGATGATAGGTGATACTCCAGGAATTTGTTCGATGCGATCGTTCTGCTCCTTCATCTGTTTATGCATGGTTAGTAGTAAATTTTGTAATCTGAGTTATTAGATATACCTGGTCTCGTTTCGAGAGATTCATTAGGAGTATCTCCTCTTCCTGAGTTTGCCAACCCAGATTGAGGATTTTCCATGGTGATGGTGTTATTGGGGGGTGGCGTCGGTGGTGTAGGTAATTTTGCCGGTAATCCTCTCACAAATTCTTGCAAAGATTGGCTCACATACTCTGCAATTATTTGCTTTAGACGATCTTGTTCCACAGTTTGATCATTATCACCATTGTTGTTATTGGATCTTTCTGGGATTGTTCCCTTGAACCACGTGGGGTTCCTGAAGGCGATGGAACCGGGGTTCCACTCCTTTGTTGGTTGTTGTCGTTGGAGTTTGACATAGTTCAGAGGATATCACTTGAAAAGCAAACAAAGATTATAAGATTCTCGGTATTGGAACCAATTTGTTTAAACAAAGAATTAGACCCTTTGACTAAAGCTATTTTTAAGATGAACACGGGTTACTGATAATCAAGGAAATAGAGAAAAATGAATAACAGACAATATTTCAGAAATATAGAAAAGCGAAGTCAATTATATTCAAGAATCAGATGCCTTTACAAGTTGTATTCCCCTCCCTAATATAGGAGATTCCTATAACATACAACTCTTGCTATGGTTGCTCATTAATGACTAATTATGACATTAATGAGGCGTTACAAAGGATAACGGTAATTGGGGTACGGTTACATAACATTCGAGTAATCAATTGTGAGTCTCTGAATCTGCCCGTAGCTTTGTCTAGATTCATTCTGACCGTTCCTCTCCCATGTTTTGATCAGGTTGAGTTTCCCGTGGCTAATATTCTTTGTTCTGTACCTCTTCAAAGAATCACATTCAGCTGTCGCGTTCTCCTGTGTCCATGTGACTGGCTGAGTTGTCAAAAGCTGGCTTACGTGTGAAATTCTTTTTTACCAATACACCTACCACCATGGAAAACAAGCAACTACAAGCAATTGGGACATATCGATGCTCGAAGCACTATTATTACTGAGGTATAATCTTCTCTTTTTTCATTTATATTTTATACTAACTCTAGCAGGTATTCGATTCAGGGAATTCGAAGCACCTGCCAGCTTGAAGACCTTGGGTTTTAAAGCATGCATTGCGCTCTTTTTCCCTTAGATCAGGTTTTATCCCAAACGGGTTTTACCGACAAGGTTATTAATGAGGCAACACCAATATGCTACCTAAGAAAAACTCAACAAGTATTCAAGGTTTCTTTTAAATCAACCTTGAATATTGGGGGGCATAACCTTCGGGGGTTACTCTTTGGATTAATCTTTTGAAGAAATCAAGATATGCCTAAAAGGGCCTCGATAGCAGAATGTTGTATTGGGCCAAACGGTCAAATAAGCCATGTCAATCTAGAAAAATTGAGCCCCGACGCCCATAAGCAAACATGTACACATATATCAAGTAATCGAAGAAGCATCTTTATTTATCAAAACACTTTGTTCCTCAAAGAAACCTACTCTCTTCTCATCCGTAAGACCTCAATAAGGCAATCAAGTTTATAAGACCTCAGTGAGGCATACTCAAATTCATAAGACCTCAATGAGGCAACTTCAAGCTAATAAGCCCTCGACGAGGCGACATCGAACCTGTAAGACCTCAACGAGGCATGACCAAATTTACAAGACCTTAAAAAGGCATAACCCCGACATTACGGCCAAGGCTATATATTCGAACTTGTAATACCCCTAAAAAGGCATACCCTCGAATATAGACGCCGAGATCATCTCACCCGGGGACTAAAGGCTACGGCCAAACATAAATACTACGGTCATATTAAAAGGCTACGGTCGAATTAACACGGCTCAAAGATGTCCGACCGCCGCCATAAAACTAAAGGACTTCAAAATACTTCTAAATACTGAAAAAAGAACCGGTTAATCAGGCTACCCCCGGCATAAGCAAAGGGGCTTCGATAATATCAACTCCGAACAATGAAAAGTCTTCGAAACAATCAGCCTTCAATAAAAAAGGCTTCGAAACATCAGCCTCCGAGAAAACCTCACAAGGTACTCACTTACCGTTGCATATCGACTTATAATCGAGGTTCTATTTCGAGCCGTCGAAGAGCCGGACGAACACAAAACATGCCAAGGCATAACCAAAACTTTAAAAGTCTTTAGCCAGAATAGGGGAAAATCACAGCCACATTAGAGGTCGAATCGACCCAACCTAAAAATCTTAAGGGCCAACCTAAAGAGACTAAGGTCCAATTTGTAAGACCTCAATGAGGAAACACCGCACTTGTAAAACCTTAAAAGGGCACAACCCCGATATCAATCCCAAGGCCATAATATCGAACTTACAAGACCCCTAAAAAGCGCATACTCATGATATCAAGGCCAAGGCCATAATCTGGCTCAGGGACTAATTGTAAGACCTCGATGAGGTAAAATCAATCTTATAGGACCCCAACGGCAAGCATCAAAATTCAAACCACAAAAGCAGAGACGAAGACAAATGAAAGATCTCCTTATATAAATGATGGTTCAAAGGTACATTTACAACACTCCCACAGGGAGCCTTTTTAAGACCTAGTCTATCGTTATTATCGGGGACTTCGTATTCTCCCCCTCGGGGATATTGCCTTCATCAACCCCCTCGGGACTAGCATCTTCGCCAGCTCTTTCCTCTTCAACATCGGCTTCATCACTGGTAGAGAGGAGGAACTTGGCATTAATCTCGTCTGCCTTAGTCTGCTCTATCTCTTCCGAGAGATCAAAGCCCGTATCATGAATCTCCTCGAGAGTCTCCCTCCTAAATCTGCATTGAGCATACTCATTGCTTATTCTCTCTCGATGGAAGCCTCATGCAACTTCATCCGAGCGTCAGTAGCATCTTTTAAGTAGACAGTCGCCCTCTTATTAGCCTTTACTCGAACCTCTTCAGCTTCGGCTCGAGCTCTACGACTTCGTCCTTCATCTTCAAAAGATTTGTTTCAAGCTTAGAAATCCTGCTAGTCTTGACCGATTTTCTTTTTCGAGCATTACGGAGTCGTATCTCGAGGAAGGAGACCTTATCCAAAGCATTCCTTTTGGCTGAAACATGAAAATCTATTTGTGCCTTTAACTCATTGCATTCAGAATTAACCTGATCGACTTTGCCCCCAAAGCGTTCCAGCGTCTTTGTCTTTCTCTGCAACTGAGATACCGAAATGTTAGTTTCCGAAGATGGGAGGAGAAACCTGTATTCCCTCAAAATAGAGGTTACCTGTTTCTCGAGGTTGCCTTCATAATCGTGACTCCGGTTAAACTTCGACCGAAGGTGTATCAACTCTCTTTCCTTCTTATCACAAAGAAGCCTGAGAGATTTCCCCCCATTCAAGGATTTACGCAACTTAGCCTCGCAGCGAAGCAGCTCAGACTTGAGCTTATCGAAGGCCTATGAGAAACAAGGTTCAGTTAAAAAGAAGAAAGGTTCACCATAGAGCAGAGTCGCTGAGCTTCCTCGAAGGTCGATTTTGCATCTACCGGCTCGGCCTCGTCGCCCCTAGTAGAGCAACCCGACGTCTGAGAACCAGCTGCTAAATCAGGTAATGAAGGACCTTCGCCCCTCCTCTCTTGTGGAATCTCTCCCTCGGGAGGGCTCCTGGTTCAAGTCATCAATGTAAAGTCATCCTCTCCAGGTGCATTTATATACACAGAACGATCAATATGTATGAGATCTGTGTCAATGACAACGCCCTCCTCGCGCCCCCAGGTGGGTCCTGCGTTGCTGTGAGAATCCTCGTCTTCCGAGGATTTTTTCTTTTATTATCCTCCCTTCCCTCAGAAGTCAAAGGCCCTTCCTCCTCCTCGAAAGGGGACAGTCTCACCTCAGAAAACTCATAAAATTCCTGCAACAAAGAAATTAGTGTACATAAATGAAAGTACTCCTCGAGAGAAGGACTACACAACACATACCATGATGTTTCGCTTCTTATCTGCCTTTCGACAAATCTCTCCACTTGCGTTCGTCGTAGGTCGATGAAGTTGCCAATTTGCGAGCACAATCCCCAAGATCGGGAACCTTAGTTGGCATCCATGAGGCCATTGTGGAGAAGAAAAGGAAGCATTCTTATGGAATCTGGCTCCACCGATAGCGAAAATGATAAAGTACAGCATATTACTACGTTTGAAATTCCATTTCCCGGGGAATGGCAGGCACTCCGCAGGAATAATGTCAGTTGTCCTTGCTCGAACAAACCGACTCATCCACCCTCGATCCATGTCCTCATCATCACTGGAAATAAAGGGCTTGGTGGATCAGTGTCGTAGTGTAATGAGACCTCGGTAATGAAGAGGCCAATACAACCTCATGATGTGACTAAGAGTGAACTCGAGCTCGGCCCTTTCGACGAAAAATCTCATCATCAGCACGATCCGCCAGAAAGATGGATGGATCTGAGACAAGGTAACTTGGTACCTTTGACAGAACTCTATCACGAGTCGGTCAAGAGTACCCATAGTACCTGTAAACGTTCAGAAACCCCTCTACGTGGGCCATAATATCCTTTTCCCGGGAAGGTATCTGCAGCATTACCTTCTCTCCCCATCCGCAGTCTCTCCTCACAACCTCGAGGTATCTCTCTTCTATTGATTGAATGAATCTCGATGCATTTTCTCAATGTCCCAGAACCTCGAGAGGTTTCTCTATTGTGAAATCTTTCATCGAGATGAAATAATTCAAAGTTAGCTCGCCTAGCGTCGGTGGTGTACCACCGTCCGGGCGGGAAGAAGAGGTGGGACTTCCCTCTTTCTGGTGAGAGGATTTGGGCATGGTAGCCATGATTCCGTCAAACGAGAAAGGGAATATGAAAAATCAAGCGAAAGCTTTGATCTGATGCGGTACTAGAACTAGCGCAAAAAAGGAACTTTATAGAGAAGGGTAGTTGCACAAAGCAGTAAAGCCCTCAATAAAAGGAAAGCAAGTATATATAAGAAGAGCTGCGACAATTCATTAACTTTGATAGCCAATCAGCTCTGACAAAGCAATTATGGCTTTTGGGTAAATGTACCGACGGGGCCACTTCACTCACTTCACGGTCATATCATAGGAATGACATCACCGCACAATGTTCGAGGGATCGAGGAGTCTAATCGATTCTTTACCAACCTGACCTAGGGAAGGTATGCGATTGAAATCAGAACAACCCGATCTCAGGGGTCTCTGTCACTCCAAGACCAGGCTCGAAGGAGTTAAATTCAAGTTCAAAGCTTGACTTTTGCATGAACGCTAAAAGGCAAAACTTTGAAGACATTAAATGAGAAAATCCTTTGCATTCCAAAAAATATATTTACAAGGGTGCATTTACAAAACTCCCATGCGGAGCCCGCATACAAAAGAAGAAGGAGTAAAAAGAGTAGAGGTGGCCTAATCTTCATCTTCGCTAATCCCCGAGCCACTTGCAGATCCCTCGTCTGAAGTAGTCAGAGCTGCTGACTCCTCTTCCAAGGCCTTCGCTTCTTCGATCTTGGTAGGAGATCGAAACCCTTGGCGTAATTTCCTAAAAGGCCTTCCTCCGGGATTCTAATCGATCATGTGCAAGGGCGTGAGCCAATTTGAGCTCGACCTGTTTAGATATCTCCCTGGCTCGAGTATTTGCTGCACCAACATCTTCCCGATACGATAACATGAGTGCATCGGCTTCAGACTTGGCCGTGGTTAACGTGGCAGCCAATTCGGCATGAAGTGCCTTAAATTTGTGAGCCTCCTCTTTAGAGCCTTGAATAAGACTCTGACTCGAGACCATCTCCTCCCGAAGAGTATCCCTCTCTGAGGCCATGCTATCCTTGTGTCGCTTCAGCTCAAGAATCTCGGCATCTTTGGCCGCAATATCTGCCTGAAGCTGCCCCGCTAGGGCATGCTTTAGCTCAATCTGCAAGTGTCAAGTCAAGATAATAAACACCAAGTTATGAAAACAAAGGGCAAGCTCACGAATATCAAACTACCTGCTCGACGAAGCTGGCCCGCTCTTGAAGAACTTTCTCCGAGCTCGCTCGAAGATTGTTCAATTCCTCCTCCCTCCGGGCGTATAGAGTTTTTACCTCATTCGACTCCGAAGTGAGCTTCTCAAACTCCTCCTCACAATGAGTCAGTTCGTCTCGTAACTTAGAGAAGGCTTGATCGTACAGCAACATGACCTATAGCACGTAGGAGAAAAGTTATAAAAACAAGGATCAGAACTCAAGGCACAAAGGTTGTGTCAAAAATCACTTGTTTTTGGAGTTTCGCAACCTCTTCGAGAACGACGGGGGAATCGAGATCAACATCCTCTTCAACACCGGTAAAAAAAACATTAAATGCATCATTCTCTTCTTGGGATGCCCCCACATCGGGAGCCTCCCAGTTCTGGGCATCTCGTATTTGCCCTGGGGAAAACGAGGGGCCTGATTGAAGATCGCCTATGAAATCAACTTCTATCGAGCTTCCTCTCTCCCTCGAAGAGTCTCAATGACAGGTCCTCCGAATTCGCCAACCAAGTGCTCATCGACACAAGTTGCATCTCGTTCAATGGTCGGCTCGGGGACTGCATCCAAATCCTCTTTGAGGGTCTCCTCAATTCAAGGTGAGACCGTATCGGCCACCTCTGACTCGATAGTCTTCTGCCTCGCAAACTTCGAAGCATCAGCGCTTCATTTTGTCCTAAGTACCAATGGTCAGCTGTCATCGCCTTCGTCTTCAGCATGAGGACTCTCAGCAGCTGCCGGAGTTAGGACCGTTGCATCGGTCCTAGGCTTTCGAGCCTTAGCTCTCTTTGGATTCAGGGACTCTTCCAGCGTCTCCTTCTTTCCCTTTTTTTCTTTGGTGGGTTTTTGGGTTTCCTATTGACCAAGAGGAGGCGGTCTCATTAAAACGGCTTACAAAAGCATAAAGTATCAAATATACCGCCAAAAAATCTATTTATAAGGGATTTAGAAGTGACAATGGTAAGGGAGTACCATGATTTTTGGCCTCCCATCTAGTCTTGGCCAAATCACGCCAAACTCTCTTGTCATAGAGGAGGTGGAGTCTAAGAGTTTAACCCATCCCAGGAGGTCCTTGACCGCGCTTGGGAACCACATGGTGGCTACGCAACCAGAAGAGAATCAATTCAAAAAAAAAGGAATTAGTTCAAATGGGTAAAAGAGGACATTCAGATGATAAAATATGCTCGGTGCAACGACACTTACGTCTCATGTTCCATTCCTCAGGGAATGGCATCTTCTCAGCAGGATGAGGTCTGAAGTCCTGAATTGAATGAAGCGGCTCATCTATACCTGGTCTTTATCTTCGTCGATGCTGGCAAAAAGTGCTTTGGTAGATCGATGTTGCATTTTGACTAGACCCCCTAGATAGAGACGAGGGATATACAATCTAATCAGATGATCAAGTGCGAAAGGAATCCCCTGGACCATGTTCGAGAAGTATCTAATCAAATAGATAGTTCTCCAAAAAGAGGGATAAATTTGACCAATCTTCACTCGATATTGTGGACAAAAATCGAGGATCACCTGGTCTATCAGTAGAGAAGAAGAATCTACAGGACCTAAGGTAAAGGGATACGTATATACGCTGAGGAAACCAGCTTTGTGTAGTTATATCCTCTTTCGATGAATGGATCTCTACTTGTACCGCCTCCCCCTAGTGGCAATCTATTTTCACCTACCCTATGTTAGTTATTAGACTAATGTACCGAGACATGGGCTCGCATCGGCCCGGTACCGAGGAAGGTTTACCAATTTTTAAATCGGAGGACGTCTCGAAGGGACCAGGAATACACTCCTCAATACGAGGAGGTACAACTATTTTTCTCTTAGATGAACGTGACGAGGAAGGGGCTTTCTCTTTTTGAGGACCATCTTAGAAGGTTCCATGGTTGTGATAAAATTTCAAAGTAAGTAGAGAGAGAGCTGATGCAGAGATGAACACAGAAAGAGATTGAAAACAGAATGTTATTGATGAAGATTAGAAGGTTTGAAGATGTTGTAAAAGTTTGTAAGGAGAAGAATTAAAGTATTTATAGGGGTCATCTAAGCATGTTGAAGGATTTGAAAGGGCGACCAATGACGGTTCAAGGGCTTTTCGAGAACCGTGTTGAAAAGACCTCTGTACAACCTTTCCGCCGCATCATTTAATCATCATAACGAGGATATCGAAGAGGCAAGAATTCAGGATCGTTTCTTATCATTTCATTCTAAGAAATGCGGGGACTATCTGTATACGGCCAAAATCGAGGAGTCCGATTTTGAGACCACTGTAGCACTCTATGCCCGACCTTGAGAAGCTCGTAACGGAATTTAAAGTTTGACCCCGAGATACACCCGTCGAGGGAGCACATCGGAGGTTCACTGTGGTCTACCTCGGAGCAGTACGAATTGATGATCATCATGGAAAGGCGGGAAGTTCCCAAGGACACGTGGTTAAGCTGATCAGGTCTGCTTTAATAGTACAAGTTCATACTGAGTTATTATATAGTTGTACCAATAGTATTTCTCTGCATTAATTAGACATGTACTACGTTGGGATTCCCCCTCTTTTATAAAGGGGATCCCTGTCATTTTGTAACACACATGAATATTGAATAACAATAGAATATTCTCTGCTTTTCTTGCCTAAACATGGTTAACAATTGCTCTATAGATTTATTGCTCTTTACTTATTGTCTTCATTTATTGTTCTTAATTTATTGCCCATCATTAGCCATAAAAGGCTATCCCCGAGGCCCCCAATATCATCGTTTCTTCATCGATTGCTCAGTGTTAACTGCCCTAGTTAGACCTCGAGGGCCCCCTGTTCCAATAGCTCGAGGCCCAGTTCTGTGACAACATCTATTTGCATATCTTACTTTTCTAGCTCACACTTAGCACTTCCTATCCAATAACTAAGATAAACCACATATTTTTATAATCACAAATCAAACATAATTGTTAATAACATTTTCAAGGTAAACACAATCTATGAAGAATAAACAAAATCAAACAGGTTTCAACTCCTCCTAACCTTGATCCATGTAGTAGTCCTCAAATTTTGCAGTATTGTCTCTCTGCCCATAGCTCTGTTTTGATATACTCGAGTGTTCCTTTCAATCCAGATATCACATATAGCAGTAGCAAAACAAGCCTCAAGCAAAGTATAGAGTGCAGCTCTTATGCATTTGTTTTAAAGAGTATAGTTGTTTGACCCAAAATTTAGATTTAAATTTAAATAATTAGATTTTCTTAATAAAACAAGGTTAATCTTAGCCAACACTAATATCCACTAGATTATTCAACAAATGTCGTGGCAAAATGTCCCAAGGTCTGTAGTAGCAGTGAGGGACATATAATAATAAATAACACTTAATGGAACAAATAAGTAGTAAATAGCATTAAATAGCAATGAATGGTGTGTGATGGTATTTATGTAAATAATTGTAACAGAAATAACCAAAAGAGAGGATGAGTTCATGTAATATTCCTTCTGATAATGATAAACGATCGATAAGCCGTTGAATATTCGGGTTCTCCTTGGATCGTCAGAGAAAAGCTAGGCATGGTTCTCAAGAAAAAGATCTTTTTTGTAAGTATGTAATAAAGCAAGAATCTCTAGAAAATGTCAAAATGTTATTTTGCAAATGAATGTTCAATCCCCCTATATATCTAGGTCTCTTTCTATTTATAAGATGACACGTGCCACAAAAATTCTAATAGTACATATTCTGGAAATATTCACTAGAATATTCTCTCTAATGTCTTATCCCTAAGCTAGCCGTTACTGCTCCATTTTAAGGGAGTTCTCATCCTCGACTTCGCTCTTTGTCGACTCCTCGACCTCACCTCCGCCATTTGTTGGATTCATGCCGAGGACGCGTGGCTGCCTTCAAAGGTCCTCCTAATGTTGATTTGGCCCTATAATTAGGATAATTTTGGCCTATACAGTTAGTCCCTCCGCGTATTGGGGACGTCTTAGGCGAGTTCAATGAGCGGATAATTTCCTTCATGTTTGTCTTTATGGTCGAGCTCGCTGAACCGACGTGGCTCTCTGTGGACCGCATACTTTAAACCCTTGAATTTTCCTGGGTGACTAGTTGGAATCATTTGGTCCAAAGAAGAAGGGACGTCATGAGTCATGATGACGTTGATTCCTGATGCTTTGCATCGATTCTTGTGTGACCTTTGATTGGCTCTGCCGTTACGATATTCATGCCAATTATGGATAACCGTTTCAATTTTGATGCTTCAAATTCTATAAATAGGGATGGCTTTGTTGAAATTCAAACTTTTACGCTCTCTGCACTTCTCCTTTGGAATTCCCATTCTTCTTCATATGATTTCGTTGCATTTTTTTATTTCCCTTCCTATATTTTTCTTACTCTCCATAGCAATGACAAACCTTTCATCTAATGCTAGTTTGGAAGATCATATAGCTCCTTTAGCCGCCGTGTTCCCTGTTCAAGGGGAAAACGTCGTTGCCGCCGTTGAGGAGGAAACTCTCCCCTCTGTCAAGGAGATTGTACCTTGATACTTTGATGCAAAACCTTATTTTGACAAGTCACTGGAAGTGGTGACCGAGAGGTTTCAATCCACAATGACGGTTGAGTGCTTAGCCGAGCTTAAGACTACGTTCGGCCTTCCCGACCACATGGAGTTGGTTCCTGCAGGTGACGATGAGATACAGGTCCAGTTTCAGAGACATTGTGCACTTTGAGCCTATCCATTCACCATCGGCTAGTCGTTCCCCTTCCCTCTGTTGATAGAAGAGTTTTTCCTCAACTATAAAGTTTGTCCGGCGTAGCTCGCCCCTATGTCTTCAAGGTGATCAAGATGTTGGCGAAGTTCGTTGAACTAGCCATAGTCGAGGTCACCTTGCGCCATTTGGTGCACCTTTTCGCACCTCAATTCTACTAAGGAGCTTTACTAAACTTTTTCCAACGTGGAGGAAAGTGCTTGGTGGTGAGGATGGATGATAAGGGTAGTCGACAGTTATGGCTCGACTACTTCTTCGTTAGGACTAAGGTCGTGGTGTCTAATGTCACCAACTTTCCCAAGGCCTGGAACCCCACCAATAAGTGTTCGTGTTGTTCTGTTTCTTCGTTTACCAAACTCTTTTTATTTTGGGCTAATCCAATGACTCTTTTCTTTCCGTAGCTACTAATCGACCTCTTAAATTGGTGGCACGTCCCGTTGACTGGGTTAGGCAGATTCTCTCCTATATGGTGATGATCTGTGACTGGTCGAGCTTCTTCCGGAAGTTCAAACTGGCTCTCCCTTCGATAGGTAATCTCTTTCTTTTTGTCGACGTCATTTTCATGTGGTGTATGCTCGTTGTTCTTACTTTTTTCTTCCCTTTAGTTTTTCTCCGAGTTCTATTCGAGGGTCCATGAGGAGAGCGAGTACGCCTTTAATCCCCGCCCCTGTCCCAACCGTTACAACTTCTGCCTCCGCCCCTATTTCAGACGCCACGCCCGCTCCTCCCTTATTTTTGCTCGTTGACAAGGATGACGAACTCTCACACGGTGATGGGGACCTTTATCCTCGTAAAAAGAAGATCCGCAGACGCTAGTGGCTTCATTCCTTTGGCCGTCGACTCAGCTGGAGCAGGATTCACATTATGTGAGATGGCGACAAGACACGTGGCTGAAGATTTTGGGACGAGATCAGAGGCCCCACAACTAAAGGAGATGGGTGTGGGCGATATGATGCATCCCAAAAGGGAGACAATCATATAGGGGACACTTGAAGGCGTCCCCATACATGTGCGGCAAGAGGAGCCTTTATCCTCCAGGGTGGAAATAGACGTTTACTCACTAGTCGGTGACGGAGGGAAAGCCATCGCTAAGGAAGATGATGAGTTGTGTTCTGACATGGACCTCGACGACCTAAGTATGATCGAGGTGAGGATAGAGGGAGTCTCCGGGATAGTCATAATCCCTATGGATCGTGATTTTCTGTGTAACACCAAGGAGGTAGTCCCTGCTCTCAGTCCACTCTGCTCGGACATCGAGGGTGAGACCCACATGAAGATAACTGACAGCACCTTGTCGAAGAATATCGTCGGTCTCGCTCTCAGGTTAAGTTGAAGGATAAGTATACAGAGTACCGTGAGAAGTTTTAGGATCTTCAAAGGTGGATTCGCGAGGAGAGCAACGTGCTGACCTTGAGAGAAGAATTGAAGAAGAAGGACAAAGAGTTGATGGCAGCCGTGGAGAGGTTCAGCGTCCTTGAGGGGGCGCTGAATAGAAAAGAAGAAGAGCTTGAGCTCAGTAAGGGCGTGGAGGCCCAATGTATCGACCTTCAAACTCAAGTGGTATAACTGCAAAGACAGGTGGATGAGTGTCAATTCCAGACAGAGGCTCTCAGGGGTGAGGTCGCTGAGAAACATGAAGATCTTGAACAGGAAGAGTCCTCTCAGTTGGACGCTCGGAGGAAGGTGGATATCCTCGAGCTGGCAAAAAAACTCTTCATTTTGAGCGGGAGAATGATCTATCAATGGAAAGGGCTAAGGAGGACTGTCTTGAGGAGAGGATTAGGGAGCTGGACAAGCAAAATTCCGAGCTCTGTGATCGAGTTACTGCTCTGGAGGCCGAGAAGGTCCAACTACTTGCACAGCCCACTTCATCGAATGCTTTCGAGTATCCTAACATCCCTCAGGATCTATATGAGGAGTGGATCTATGTTGAAGCTCGGTTGGACATCCTTTGTTACCTGCGTGCACCGGGCGCTATTTTTTAGATGAATATCGAGGATGCCCGAATCAAGGCTCCCGAGGCTCGGCTTGCTTGAGATTATGATCCTGCTACACCTCATCCTGGCGAGGATGGTGAGGAAGAGGGCGTATATCGTCTAGTGGATGATGCGTGGTATGATTCCACTTACCCTCAGGGCGAGGATGGACGAGGTACTGGAGGCCGAGATAGTGATGGCCATAAGTAACTTTAGCTTCTTGTACATATTTTTTGTTGGCATCTTTAGAACACTTCCTTTAAAGAAATCTTCATTTGAACATGAATATCCAAGTTGAATTTTGTTTTACATGTGTCTTTTTCATTTCGAAGTTTTGTTTTTGTACTTTGCGCTTTGCTTCTGTACTTGTGAAGTCCATTCTTTTAGGTGGTTGTTGTCTTTGGGCTGTATTGGCCCTCTGTTTACATAAGTCGAATATGCCTCTTAGTTGAGATGTGACCGGGGGTTGATAGGTGTTGCTTGAACTAGTTGATCACGTTTCTAAGTTAGGTTGTGGTCGAGGGGCGATAGGTGTTGTTAGAGCTATATCGAACTTTATTGTTTATTGAACCGTGGCCTAGGGTCGATAAGTGTTGTTCGAAATTAACCATTTATTGAATCGTGGCCAAGGGTCGATAGGTGTTATTCGAGCTTGGTCGAACTTAACCGTTTATTGAATCGTGACCGGGGTTCGATAGGTATTTTTAAGCTTGGTCGAACTTAACCATTCATTGAATCATGGCTGGGGGTCGATAGGCGTTGTTCGAGCTTGGTCAAACTTAATTGTTTATTAAGTCATGGCCAAAGGTCGGTAGGTGTTGTTCGTGCTTGGTTAAGTTGATTGTGGACGAGGGCCGATAGGTGTTGTTCGAGCTTGGCCGAACTTAATCGTTTACTAAGTCGTGGTCGAGGGACGATAGGTTTTGTTCGAGCTTGGTGAAACTTAACCATTTATTAGAGTTGTTTTGTAAAAAATAACTTCTATTACTTTGACATCGCTGCTCAGATCACATTATTTTTCCCTTGAGCAATTTTGGAGAGCTTGACAAGTTTTCGGCGTTTGCTGGCATTCCAGTCTCAGTATATCTAATCCATTCACTGTTATACTTGGAGAATCATGGGGAGTCGAGCAACGAAAAATTGGTTTGATATCGTATACCTTAACTTGAAGTGTCCCACTCATTGCCTCGATAAAAACCACCTTGAGAAAACATTATTGGGACAATACTCAAGTGAGGAAAAAAGACTATGACTTATGGGCGCTTCTTGTTTCTCAAAAATTGAAGTACTTGAGGTGGCTGATATTCCAATTATTTGGTAGGAGCTTCCCTTCCATGGTTTCTAATTGGAACGAGCCATTGTCTACTTTGCCTATAATCTTGTACCGTCCATCCCAGTTCGTTCTGAATTTTCCTTCTCGTGGATCCCTGTTTGCTTGGGTTTTGGCTTTGAGCACGTAGTCCCTGACCTTGAGTAATCGAACCTTTGCTTTTGTACGCCGTGTCCCGTAGCTCCTTGATCTCGCCGAGATCTTGTCTCCTATTCTCGTTGTTGCTGGTGTCGCTTTTATGGGAGTACCTTAGGCTGGGTTCTCCAACTTTGACTGGTATGACTGCTTTTGTTCCGTAGATGAGGGAGTTAGGCATCTCTCCTGTGCTTGTCATCGGGGTAGTTCTGTATGCCCATGATACTTCTGGGAGTATTTTCGGTCAGTCCCTTGGCTTCTTCAAGTTTCTTCTTCATGATGTTTAATATAGACTTATTGGAGGATTTTGCTTGCCCGTTGCCAACTGGGTGATAAAGTGGTGAAAGTATCCTCTTAATGTTCCATTTTTCAAAGAACTCCGTGGGTTTCTTTCCCGTGAAATGGGGCCTGTTGTCGCAACTTGTCTCTTTGGGTAAGCCGAATCGGCAGATGATGTTTTTCCATATGAAGGCGATTACTTATTGTTCGTGTACTTAGGTGAATGCTTCTACTTCCACCCATTTAGACAAATAGTCGGTTAAAACTAAAAGAAATCGTACATTACCTCACGTTGGCGGGAGGGGACCCACGATGTCCATTCCCCACTTGACAAACAGCCATGGAGAGGTGACCGAATAAAGATTTTCGCCTTCTTGGTGGATTATTGGGGCGTATTTCTGACATCGCTCACATTTCTTCATGAATTTCTAAGCGTCTTTCTTCATGGTGAGCCAGTAGTACCCAGCCCGTATAAGGCATCTGACGATTGCTCGATCCCCGGAGTGAGCACCACAATGTCCTTCGTGGACTTCCTCGAGAACGCGTTGTATTTGGTTTGGGCCTACACAGTTTTCCAAAGAACCTCCATACATTTTCTTATATAATTCGTCATGAAGGAGGATGTATCTGGCTGCTTGCATTCTTAGTTTTTAGCTTCCTTTTTATCATTTGGGAGGGTGTCATCTTGCAAGTACGTAATAATACAAATGTGTCAGTCCCAAGTTAAACTTACAGATTTTATCTCGATTGGTCTACTGACAGGTTGAGGAGATGGACTACGCTTGAGTTCCCGACCGTGATGCTCTTAGTAGTGGCGGCCAATTTGGCGAGGCCATCTACTTCGATGTTTTGAGTTCACGGGATATGGTCGAGCTGCATTTGTCAAAATTGGGTAGAAACTTAAAGATCTCGGCTTGATATTTTGCGACCTTTGTTCTTTGATTTGGAAGGTCCCTGTGACTTGGTTGACCACGAGCTGATAATCACAGCGAAGTCTCATCTGCTTCGCCTCATATTTGAGTGATAGCCTCAACCTGACAATTACGGCCTCATACTTGGCCTTGTTATTAGTCATATCAGGGAATCTTATGGATTGGCGAATTACTTCTATGGTGGGGACCTCGAGTACGAGCCCCAGTCCTGATCCTGAGGTATTGGATGCGCCATCGGTGTACAGGACCCATAGGTCTTGCGTTTGAAGAGAAGCTTGAACAGCTTCTTTCTCGGCCTCAGGCATTCTTTTGCGCTAAAGTCTACGAAGAAGTCGGTGAGTACGTGTGACTTTATTGTTGTTCGAGGCTAATATGTGATGTCGTTCTCACTTAGCTCGATGCCCCATTTGGCCTGCCTCACCGGCCGCCTGGCTTTATGTGATATGTTTCTTAAAGGGAAAGTGGTAACGGCCGAGATAGGATGGAACCGAAAATAGGGTCTAAGCTTTAGTGAAGCCACGAAAAATGCCAGGGCCAATTTCTCGAGGTGTGGGTACCTTGTCTCAACATCGACAAGTATTTTACTAATGTAATAAATAGGAGATTGTGCATCTTTGTTTTCTCAAACAAGGACTGCACTTACTACAACTTCAGAGACGGCGAGGTAGACGAGGAGGTGCTCCCCGTATTTGGGCTTCGAGATCAAAGGTGGCAATGAAACATACGCCTTTAGCTCTCACAACGCTTTCACGCACTCAAGCATCCACCCGAGGCCGTTATCCTTTTTGAGTACGCCAAAAAATTTGTGGCATCTATCAAACAACCGCGAGATTTATCTCGATAGGGCAGTGACTCGACCAATCAATCTTTGGACTTGCTTCTTAATATTCAATTGCTCAGGTATCCCCTCGATGGACTTGATTTGGTCTGGATTGACTTCGATTCATCGCTGCAATACTAAGAAACCCAAAAACATTCCTGACTTTATGCCAAACACGCATTTCCCATGGTTTAGTTTCATCTGGTACTGTCTTAGTATGTCGAAAGCTTCCTTTAAGTGAACGATGTGATATTTTTCCCTAACGGATTTGGAAAGCATGTCATCTATATCTATGGTCTTGCCGAGTTGATCTTTGAACAATTTTGTGTTCAACCTTTGATAGGTGACCCCTACATTCTTCAACCTAAACGGCATGACCCGATAACAATATGTTCCCCTATGGGTGATGAATGTGGTCTTTTCCTATTCTTTTTCCTCCATGAGTATCTGGTTATAACTCGAATATGCTTCTAGGAAATTTAGTCGGTCGTGCCCCGCCATTGCGTCAATAAGTTAGTAAATATATGGCAACGGGAATGAGTCTTCCGCGCATTCTTTGTTTAGGTCTGTGAAATCCACACACATCCTCCATTTCCTATTTTTCTTTTTGACCATCACCACGTTGGCTATCCATTTGGGGTACTTCAACTACATGATGGAGCCATTTTATAATAGCTTTTTTACCTTCTCCTGGGCAGCATCGTCGATGGTAGGATTTAACTTTCGTCGGACTTGCCTTACTGGGGGATAGAATAGGTTGACGTTCAATTTGTGTGCGGCGATCTCTTTGGGGATGCCTGGCATATCTGCATGGCTAAAAGCAAACAAATCTTCATTAGCTATTAATAATTGACTAAATTTACCTAGTTCTCAAAGTTTGCAGCTGATGTAAGCCTTTTAGCTGAGGTCGTTGTGGTCCAATTGAACAGGGTCGAGATCCTCTATAGTGGATTCTGCAGCTTTGATCGTTTCGGGGTCCATACTGACTTCCCTAGCTCCTTCTTGTGGCGGTCTCGGCCTTGCTGATTGCTTTGGTTCTTTTTCCTTATATTTATTTTGTTGAGTTGTTGTGCTATCCATGGAAACTCGGTAGCATTCCCAGGACATGCAATGTTCCCCTCGTATGCTGAAATATTCCCTAAGGTGTTGGAAACTTGATCACTTGGTATAAGCAAGAGGGGACAGCTCTCATAAAATGTATCCATGGTCATCCAACTATGGAGTTGTATGTGGTGTCCTGGTCCATGACGTTGAATGGTTTCTCCAGAGTTACGCCTCCGGAAAGGATGTGGAGTGTAATTTCTCCCGAAGTCCGTTCAGTTGCATTGTTAAAATCGCTTAGTGTGATGCAACGTGGCACTATCTTATCCTCGAGTCTCATCTGGGCGATGACTAGGGGATGGATGATGCACTCTCCACTTCCATCATCTACCATGATATGTTTAACATCATTACCCAAAATTTGCAAAGTAATGACTAGAGCAACGTTATGAGAGAAAGTCAAATCATGGGCATCCTACTCGTCCGGAGATGATACTTTCTTCGAGTCCATCATACCATTTGTGGGTGATCAATCTTTTGATCTTGTGGTGGTAGTGAACTTGATATCGTTTATGGAGGTGTCATCGCTTCCACCAATAATTATATTGATGGTACGGGGTGCTGAAGGTGGCTTAGGTGGGCCTTGGTGTTATCGACCCCTGGCAAAGGTGTTCCTTTCTTTTTCCTGTAGAAACTCTTTGAGGTGTCCTTGCTGCAACATGTTCTCTACCTCTTGCCTTGGAGGGATGCAATCTTCTGATTGAGTCCGCATTCTTGGTAGATTTCGCAGAGGGCATCAGATTTCCTAGTGCTCATATCGCACCTCATCTTTGATGTCCACTTTACCTTTGTTCCAATATTCTCAAGGGCGTAGACCACCTCTGTAGGTGAAACACAAAAATTGTGGGAAGATAACAAAAGGGGAATACCTCTCTCATTTCCGTGAGTCCCCGTCCTTGTCCTAGACGGGCCATCATCATAGCGAAAGGAGGGGCGGGTGCCTTGACATAAGTCTGATGTCGTTCCTTGTTTGGTCGCGAGATTGGGTGACCCCTCCTCACATTATCTCTTTTTTATTTCTTGGGTTCGATTTGTACCAAGATGAGTCAACGAGTTGGTCTGTTGAGGTCGTCATCATCTGCTCGGACCTCGGCACATGCATTATGGATTTTATCCCAAGTGGTTAGAGGATTACTTCATCAATCGGCTCAGCAGCTTTCTTGTCGCTTTTGAACCCTTTCTACTCAATTCGTTCTGAAAGGCTGCGACTGCCATCCCCTTAGACACATTTGGTAAGGTCATCCCTACCTTGTTGAATCGGTCAAGGAAGTCTCTCAGTCACTCTCCTAGGGATTGTTTGATGGCAAAGATGTTGTTTACTCTCGTTTCAGCTTTCTTGGCCACGGCATGTGCCGTCACGAACTTGTGAGTCATTTCTTCTATCATTTCATTGGAGCGGGCTGGTAGCTGTGAATACCATGTTAATGCCCCTTCAATGAGGTTTTCGCCAAATTTCTTCAGCAAGATAGAGGATACATGCCCCTTGGTGAGGTTGTTGGCCTTCACATTGATGACGTAATGAGTCACATGGTATTCGGGTCGGTTGTCCCATCGTATATTCTGATATATGGTTAGCACTTTGAAGGTCTTTGGTATGGAATGTGGGGCCGGTTCCTCACTATACGGCTGTTCTACAAACCTACCGGGTCCTTTTTCGGTAATAATTTAGAGGCGCCCAGTATCTTGTCTACTCGTTCCCAGTGTTCTTTCATTTGGTCTCTAAGCGCCTTGTTCTCATTCTCCATTTCTTCCATTCTTTTCAAAACAGCGGCTAGGACGTTGTTAGTAGCACCGTCAGTAACATTGTGAGTTTTACCTGGAGTTGGGGGGTCTGGTTGATCGCCATATTTGTCCCCTCGTTGTACCGTATGGGCTCTTGTGGTTTCTGTGGTCGTGTATGAAGCTTGCTTGCTAAGCACACTTACTAGGGTATCAGTTAGCCATATTTCGAGGAGATTTTTCATAGCAGGTGGCATCCCTTATCCTGTAGACGTGGAAGCTCCTTTCCCATTTAGTTTCGTCGTGCTGCAAAAAGGGGGAGGTGACCTCTCTCGCCTAGGGAAGGTAGTGGGCGTCACATCCTCACCTTGTGTTTCATATAGGTGATGGCGTTCATGAGTTAAGGGGAATGTCATTTGTTTCCCGAGTCTTGTTTCCTTGGTTACCTGCCATGAAGATTTCTGTACGTGCAGAGAGGAGAGATAAAATTTGTGGCTCGTTAGGTTAGCAGGTCATGTGAGTTGTAGATCTAATGGAAACCAAAAGATTAGGTAAGAAATCTCCACATACGGCGCCAAATTGTTTGTCCCAAAATTTAAATCTAGGTTTAAACAATTAGATTTTCTTAATAAAACAAGGTTAACCTTAGCCAACAATAATATCCACTAGATTATTCAAAAAATATCGTGGTAAATCGTCCCAAGGTCTGTGGTAACAATGATGGACATATAATAATAAAAAACACTTAATGGCATAAATACAAAGTAATTAGTATTAAATAGCAATGAATGGCGTGTGATGGTATTTATGTCAATGAATGTAACAGAGATGACCGAAATAGGGGATGAAGTCGTGTAATACTCCTTCTGACAATGATAAATGATTGATGAGCCTTTGAATATCGGGTTCCCCTTGTATCGTGGGAGAAAAGTTAGATGGGGATCTCAAGAAAAAGATCTCTTTTGTATGTATGTAATAAAGCAATAATATCTAAAGAATGTCAAAGTGTTCCTTTACAAATGAATGGTCAATCCCCTTCTATAACTAGGTCTTTTTCTATTTATAAGAGGGCATCTGCCACAATACTCTAATAGTACAGATTCTGAGAATATTCTCTCTAACGTCTTATCCCTAAAACTAGATGTTACTGCTCCGTTTAAGGGGAGTGTTCGTCCTCGACTTCGGTCTCTGTAGACTCCTCGACCTCGCCTCCGTCATTTGTTGGATTCATGCTGAGGACGCGTGGCAGCCTTCGAAGGTCCTCCTATTGTTGATTGGCCCTCATAATTTTGCCCATACAATAGGATGGTTAGAATATGAGGATAAAAACAATTTAATAATTCAAAAAATCAAGATATTGAAAGATATTTATGTCACACCAACATTTATAGGGTGGTTAGTATTTTCTTATCTTGTTGTTTTCCTTTGGGTTCGAAAGTACCACAACTAACTCTAGAAAAAGGGAAAATTGCACCCAGAATCCTGATTCATTGCCGTGGGTTTTCGCCTTATTTTTCACTCATTCTGAAACAGAGATACCCAATAAAAGGGAAAATTTTATTTTGTGTCTCATACAACTGACACTAGTTGTATAATGTATCTTTTTTGTCTCGCAGTTATGTGGACTTAGATTTTTGTGGACTCAAAAATGTAAAGTTGGAATCCACAAATTTGTGAGACAAAAAAGAGTCTCGCGTGACTAATGTCAGTTTGTGAGACACACAATAAAACTTCTCCAATAAAAGCATGTTTTGGGGTCAATCCGTGACTGGTGGGACACAATTATAACTGCTAAGCAATCACCAAACACTTGGGCCCATAGAAGGGAAAGAAAATGTAAAACGTGCTGCAATTTGTAATGCAATATCCGTCAATAGAGGGCAATGAATTTACTTAAAAGATTTTGATATCAACCACCACCATATAATAAAAGAGTACGTAAATATATGGTATAAAAGGACAGCCACTCAACGACATAGTTGGATCATATGTTTAAAGCTTTTAATGATTTAGACCCTTTTGCACGTGAAGGCTGTGTATTGACAACTAGTGAATAGTGACGTTAAAATCAATCTCTTCCTTATCTCCACCAAAATATCCAATTTTAGCATCGTTGGTCCAAAATAAATTTTTGACTTTCAGATAGAATATTTTCTTGTTTCCACCAATTTAATATTCTTTTTCAATTTGAAAGGAAGCTTAATTGTTTAATACACACATTTATAACTTGGTACACATAATATTCTCATAAAGCAAATGAATTTTGTCTTCAAATAAGGGGTTTCGTGTCACTTTGCGTAACGCATATAGTGCAATGGTTAATGGGTAGAGTGCAATGGTTGCTCTGCGAAAATTTTATCTCTTATAGCAAAGGTATACATCCTATTTATTCTAAATTAAAATTATTTTAAAATATTATTTTTTACAGTTATCTTTTATATTTTATAGCAAAATAAATATTTATGATATATACTATCATTGAGGCATGAAATACGTTATTTATATTTTTCTCTCTCTCTTTCTTTCAATTAACACACGATTCTCTCATAAATTTTCATTTTTCTCTCTTTCTTCTCTCTCTTCGAGCAAAATAGGCAGAATCATAGATATACACGAAAGAGAAACAAATCATGAAAGAAAGCTTAAAAATCTCAAAATCATAGACATGAAAGTAAACCTATAATCAAGAAAAGGAAGCGGAGATACTTTGGACGATAAAGAAATTGAAGAGAAAGAGGGATTCTTAGCGCGGTAAGTAAGAGAGAAAAGAGGAAGAAGCGGTTCTTTTGGGAGCGTTGTACATTGTAATGGAAGAGGTAGTGAAGCGATACAAAGAGTCTTGGCCGGAAATCGCCATCTCCGACAAACTTTCTTTTCTACTCTGTTACTTAGTCACATACAATGATACAAATACATTATATTATGTACAAACTTACTCAAACACATTTTATTTTTGTATAAATATATTTTTTTTTCCTGTGTTTATGTATTTCAAAGGTCTGTATTTTTTTAATACAGCTGAATACACGATATAAACATTGAAATGCACTGAATACAAATATTAAAATAGAACATAATATGAACAATGAATACATTTAATTTTAAAATACAACGAAATACAGTAAAATACACTGATTACAAATAGAAATACAGTGAATACAACCAATGAAATATACTGAATACAACAGTATTAACATGTATTAGGAATAACTAAAATATTTTTAATACAAATACATTTGAATACACTGAATATAAAACACCGAATACAGTAAATACAAACATTGAATCTAATAAATGCAACAGAAAAAAATTATTGAAACACATTAAGTACAAAAATTATATACAACTGAAAAATCATTCTAATTAATTGGATTGATAATGAGGCATGTTAGAATTGATTTTGTTGAGTTATATTAGGAGTGTATCACGCTAATTGATATTATTACCGTTATTAGACAGCTGGACATACCGATTTTTAAGGTAACTGTCGTCACTGTATTCATGAATACATGTCGCGAATACATGCGAATAAATGCGAGTACAGCTGGATGCCCTGATTTTAGACGTGTTTTGTTGTTGTATTCATGAATACAACAGCGTGAATGCATGTGAATACATGCGAGTACAACTGGATGCCCTGATTTTAGACGTTTTTTATTGTTGTATTCATGAATACAACAGTGGGAATACATGTGAATATATGCGCGTACAGCTGGACTGCCCTAATTTTAGGCATTTTTTGTTGTTGTATTCATGAATACATGGCGCGAATACATGTGACTACATGCGCGTACCGGACTGCCCTGATTTTTAGGCGTTTTTTGCTGCTATATTCATTAATACAACAACTCGAATACAGCGAATACACTACCGTAATAATTGATTAATAGCTATATGAAATAATTATATATATGCTAGCTATAGAAAGTTAATAGCCAGTGATTTCTAAAAATTCCTCTTACTTGTAGTCTCATAAATCAGATCTTGAAAAGGAGAAGATCCAAAACTTTGGTTTATAGTACCTAAAACCCTAAAAATTTAGAACTACTCGAGTCAATCTTCATGGAAAGGACTTGAAATGTATTTCCCGAGCATGGTTGAGGCCCAGTGAACAACCTTCTATTTTGACCGTGACCAAAAAAAAGAGAGAACTTGGAGTTGACGCCCACATGATGGATTGCTTGCTTATCAGCCAGGACTTGACTATACAAACTATAAGGAAGCATGTAATTACTAAACAATATTAATATATACTTGTGAAACACAATGTAATAGAATAAATAGTTACAAAGTGCTTAAGTCATTTCCATGGGGAGAATTCCATCAGGTTCAGATCAAAGAGAAATAAGTACAGCAAAGACCAAACAAATTGGATACTAGGAAGCCTGGCTAAAGCTAACCAAGTTGATATTACAATTAAAACAACAAAACTTGATAGCTACAGCTTTTAACTTGCTTAATAAAATAGATTATGCTTCAATGGTTTATGGCAATAGGCTTCCTTCAGACATCATAGCTAGGTCTCCTTACCGGCTATCAGAGGACTAGTACCAACACCGGAAGTTGCAGAGAAACCAACTCCGTTAGACTCTGGGGTGGAGCACTCACCCGATTTCTTGCTGAGGACATATGGTGCTGCGTTCATCACCCTGCAAACATGATCGGCACTTACATTTCAAGACTTCTTACATTGTGTTCGTGTTGTATCGAGTATACTATTGATGGAGATGCAATTATATGCGTCTCAAATTTTAGACTAAAACAATACTACAGCAAATGCCAGATAGCTATAAGCCATATTTCAAATGGTCAACGACAATCAGAAAGAACAATTAGTTTTGCAGTAATTTATATTTTCGGTGGTCATCTCATTTACTATCCAAAAGATTGATCCTTTATGCTAACGCATTCAATAATTTCTTGAAAGCTACGAGAGAGCTAGCCACAGATAGTTATACAGCAAAGGCACACCTGAACTAATGATAGTTATACAGCACATTCACACCTAAATTAAAGCATAAAACAAAACATGAACTCAAAACAGGTAACATTTAATTTACCTTTCCTTCCGCTTCTCCAGAAACCGAGCCAGAGATGCTTTCCTAGCCTGTGGAACCGCTGCAGAAAATGTATATAATAAGAAGCAATGAGATTGGACTAAAGCAGTTGCATTGAAACTAAAAGATTTTCTCGAATGACTTAAGTGACTGCTAAAGAAATCAAGAAAGTAGTTACTTCCACTTCGGAGCAACATAATTAGTTGTTGCAATAACTGGAATAGAAAGAAATGCTTAGGTTATTGAAGAGCAATAAGAGGAATCTTACAAGAGGTAGCCAAGAGGAAAAACTAAAAAAAGCACTGGGATTAAGGGGCATTATGGAGGACGGGATGGACTTTTAATGTAGTACAGTCAGCCCAATACAACTAGCAATATCTTGATACCTGAGTATGTTAGAAAGTATCAAAAAGGAAAGCTTTTATGTCATATATACCTGCTGGCATTATGGTAGTGGCCCCAACAGGTCCTAGTGATGTCACAATCTTTGGAGTCTCCACTGAAATGTTTGCAGTTTTAGATATCTTCGTGTCATCTTTGTTTCCAGAATTGCCAGCAGATTGGCCAATGGGATGAGAAGAAACGGACATAGGGCTGGAATGACCTGAGGCAGGTAGCATGTTTGGGATTTGGTTCACACAAGTGCCGTCTACAGCAGCAAGGTTGGGCATAGATGCCTGTACTTGAAACCTTGGTTGCAACACAGTAGGAGGAACACAACCATTTCCAGCCAAAAACATAATAGCCTGTGCCTGCGTAACATACCCAGGCAAGTATAAACCTCAGAGAAACATAGCTCATTGTGTTATTTTTCTGGTTAATGCTGTCTTTTATTTATATCAGTTTGTGAGCACGTGAGAGCAAGAAAGACGGGTACCTTCTCAGGGGAGATATCATCAAAGACATTGACTGTTCCACCATAGAAGATGGTCAGTTGAGCAGGTGCTGCAGAACCTTTGGAATTAAACCTGCAAAAAATGTACAACATTTTAGACAAAGGTTCAGTTTCTGTTTTAATTCAATGGGACTTTCCTAGCCAAAGTTGTCTTAATTTTGTATGTCTTTCAATTAATATTAATAATGAGCAACTGCATAACAGTAATCAATGGAATTAACTGCATATTGATGTGCTCACTATCACTACCAAATACGACTTCCATAACACAATATATGCAGTCTGCTCTGTGTGCACTAAAACTTACCAAGGTTCAGTTGTCCCAGCCACAGAGCCACTCGATGGAAGGATTAAATGAGGAGCTGTAACAGGGATTCCCCCAAGAAGTTGCTGCTTCATCGCCGCAGCTGCAAATTTCTGGCCAGTACCACCAAAATGAGTCTTGTAGGAGGGATTGCTCATGTTAAACGGAAGCATCTTAACATCATGGGGAAGATGCATTGCATGCACATTCTGTTGCAGATTATAAGGTGTCAAGCTAAAACAAGTTCCTTGTTACACGTGGTGACTTAATTTTTTCTTTCCAAATGGATTTAAAAGGGGTGCAAGTCATTTTGAAAGAAATCCATACACAATAAAAGCAGGAGATCGTTGACAACTTATTGCAATTGGAAACTAATTCGGAGTATAATTCCACACATAAATGACACAAAAAGGAGAGATAAGCCGAAGCCACTTTTTGGTTAATCTTCCTCCAGTGACTTAAGCTAAAACTTCCGTGAAACATTAATGACAAATAGCTTCGCTAAGAACATGGCAAAATTGAGTGTTCTCCTTTGCACGTCATGCAGATCTTATACAACTATATATAAACTATCCTCGTGCAATTAAAGGGACTCTACAAACCTGGATTTCACCAGACTGACGTTTGAGACAACTGTCAACTCCATCTGCGGCGGATAGAGCTTTGAACGGCTTTTCATCCCTAGCAGAGCTCAAAGACATGAAATGAGGTATACCCACCTTGCTCGACAACGGCCAGCAAAACCCTGATACAAAAGAGAATCATTTTAACATAATACATACTAGAAACAATTACTACAAAAACTACAATCATCCTATACACTTATTACCTCAGAATTGGAAGGAAATCTTTCATTTAGTCCAATTCAATCAACAATAATTAAGAGTTGCTTCCTTTAGATTTAACTAAAAAAACATTAACTAAAAAAAAGCAAAATTCAGCAAAAACTTCTTAGTTCATACTCACCTTTTTCACCATGGAAAATCAATTAATCCAACCATCATCCTCGGACTTCAATCCGACTTCCTTATTTGTTCTCATATCAAAAGGATCTTTGTTTAATAAGCGTATAATTCAAAACTTTTGGAAAAATCAAAAAATTACTAAATCAGAAAATCAGAATTTAGCTTTTAGCAATTATAAATTCTTTTCTTGCCAGGCTAGACAAAATTTGTATATCTTTATAGGGAAAACCAAGTCACCAATCAACCACACAGAAATATAACAGGGGAAACAAGAAACTTTTAACAACACAAAATACTCAATTTAGGCAGCATAAATACATAGAGCCAAAAGAAACATTTTGCTTTCACCTGTCTACATTAATTTCAACTGGAATCAACACTCATGCATTAAAGAACATAACAAATTAGATAATACTACTATAGTTCACAATTCTATACTCACAACAAAGAAAAAATATCAGTTTAATTCATAATTGGAAAGAAAAAAAAAAACGAACCAGAGTCTTTGCAGGTTTCAACAGGTTCTTCCTTAACCACAACAACAGAATCTTTAGAATTCAGTCCCATGAAATCTCTCTCCATCTCTAAGAATTTCAAAGAGTACCTAAAATTTAAAATTCCAAAAGTTTTAACCTCACAAAGAAGTAGATCAAAACCACAAAAGCTCAAAACACCAAACCTCAGAAACCCAAAGAAAAAGGTAAGTAAGAAGGAATGAAAGAGGTACGGCAATGTCTCTTTATTTTAAGCCTAAATGCTTCTAACTGCAGCAAATAGAGAAGTTGATGGCTTTTTCTCTTTCTTTCTTTTTATATGCTTTATTTATTTATTTGTGGCTTAATCAACGATTTTCCTTTAGGTTTTAGGGTGCGTATGCACTTCGTTTTCTATATTCAATTTTTCTTTTTTTTTGGATTTAAATTAGAGGCACGGATAAATTATATAAAATATTATATAATATGAGTAAATTTTAATCTGTAATAATAAGTTATTATTTATTTTTCTTAAATTACTACTTAATGCTTATTAAAATTTATTTATTTTCATACCAACCATATATATAATTAAATTCTTTTTAATTACGTCCAATTGGTCGTCATATGATGAAAAAGAGAAAACAAAAATAATTCTAAACTTGAGATGACGATAGTACCCCCTACTTAATTACCGTCATGAGTCACGTGCTCTTTTAGCCTTCCTATGCATATGTTTGAAAAATTAACTGCGAATAGAATTCCCCTTTTCATCTAATTGGGTTTCGAAATTCTCGTAATCCACGTGACTGTTTGGAAAGTTACTTTGAAAATTAATTTACGTGTAATTGGGATTAATTATAAAGTTTGGCATGTTTGTTTGGCCAGATATTACTTGATCGGTATGGAATTAGGTGTAACTGGAGGGCGTAATTATGCTCTTTAATTCTAAATGGGAGGTGTGAATGGGTTGTAATTACATTATGTAATTACAAGGCTGCTTTTTAGTTTTTTTCCTTTTTGTTATTATTTTAATTTATTTTCTTTATAACTTTTTATTTCTATTTTTTAATTTTTTAATTTTATTTTTACTTTTTAATTTCTTTTGAAATTTTAAAATATATTTTTCTTTGTACATTATTTATTTTTTATTTCTCTACCTTTACTTCTTGTGATATTTCATGTAATTGCTTATATTTTACTATTATTTATGTATTCTATTATTGCATTTTTTGAAACTATACATCCTAATATTAGAAATAATGAGTCGTTAACATACTTGGCATATAATGAGTGATACAATTAAAGTGGAATTTCGTTGTTGAATGTGGTTATAAACTTATTGTGTTTCCTAATCTTGAGTTGTAGTGGAACTTACTACAACTTAAATTTTATTATATTCATGGTTCCAATTTATTTATTTTAGTAGTATGGGCTCACATTGCATGTTATTCATTTTTTTTAGTTAGAATTGATAGATACCAAGATTACCAAAAGGATCGCTTCCAACGAGGGTCATGGAGTAAATTACAAGAACTTCAGTCCTGGCCAGTTACTAACCTCTACAGTAACCCTTAAACCATGATGCTCCTCACAACCCTTCAACGGACATCTGCCTAAACGGGTTTACAAGCATCACTGGTTAGGTTGTCCTAACCAAATTTTACTGTTGAAATTGGCAACTGCCTAGTCTATATAGTTTTTAACCTATAACCTCATCAGGGTGATACAGTAGGCTTTCTATTGACAAAACATGCGTTGTAACTAACCTTCGAATACTAAGTCTAACACTTACCTGTTTAGCCTTTCATTTAGGCTAACAGTATTCAAGAATGGAAGAAGGAAGGAGAAGAATAGTACCAGAGACCTTCGAGTTTGTGGCCAAGTGACCTTTTTTATTATAATCAAATTGAAAGTAATAAAGAGGGGTTCCTGTACAAGAGTAGAGAGAAAATTGAGAGAAGGGAGAGCGTTGGTTGATGCCTGCCTCCTCAAAAACCCAAATGATCCTTATATAATGGATCGATTTACAAACAAACAAAACTAAAAAAAATGACCGACAAAATAATTACAATAATGGCTGACAAGATAAAAACAAAATTCTACATTATTACAAACGGACAAACTACTTTATAAAAGTAGATTCTCTTCAATAATAGAGGGGCCCGTTACTTTATGACATTTGTCTTTATTACCGCAATAATTCATCTTATGGGGCCTTCATGTCTATTCATGCTTTTTATTTTCCTTTGTTACTTTTAATAGAAAATTCTTCTGTTGCTTCCTTCAATTTTGCAAGGAAGTCCTCTATTTCATCAATATTTACTTTTGTGTCTGAGGTGCTTTGTGCTTCTCCTGCTGCACAGGTTTCCCCATTTGAAGTATTTCCTATGGAGGTCATAGATATATCATCTCCAATTTTTGTTTCAAAATTTCTTGCAAGATCTTTCTTTATTTCCTCTAAGTATGAAGCAAGGATTTCTTGCTTGGATATAGCTCCTTTCTTCATTTGAAGCTTTTTGGTAATTTGTTGGAAGAGACTCATTTCTCCTTCGCCAGTATTGACTTTCTCTTGTTTGACATAGAGATCAATTTTTTCTCGGATTTGTTGAATTAATTCTTCACCAAATAATTGTCCTTGCTGGTTCGTTTGAACTAATTTATTCCAGAATTTATTATAAACAATTCTTTGAAGGCAAGGAATTCCTTCACTAGTATAACCAGTTTCCACATCCAACTTCATTATCCACGGAATGGAAAATTCAATGAAAAAATACATGGCAGCAATGTCATCATAAATGATATTATCTTTTTGAATGGAGATAATTTTGGGAGATATATCTACTCATTGAATATATAAACTCTTGAATAAAGGAGGAAGTATTTCTAACGATGCACCATATAATTTTCACCATTTGAAGAACCAATTTGGAATTTGCTGGTTGTTCATATTAGAACAAAGCTTGATAAACCATGAGTGTGTCCTATTAGGATTCTCACAAAGAAAAGTTTTATTAAAACTTTCAACATAGTCCCAATAATTAAATTTAACTGAGACTTTTTAGTCAGGATGATCATATTCTCGATCCTTGAGGGAACTAATACCTCATTCATCTGAAGGTATTACCTTCTTGATAATAATTTTCGAAAAACTATAAGTTTTTCTTGTACTTGCAGGATAAAAGTGTTGAATCTCAACTGATCCTATTTTTGAGAGTATAATCTCATAGTGCATCCTGTATTTATAAGCAGGAGTGGCGTATGATGCTGTATGAAAATACCTGGCCATTAATTGCCATGGGTTATCCTTCCATTTTAGGTCGGATTGTTCCAAAAGAATTATTAACTCTTTTGTGCCTTTTCGGTTATAAACCTCAAGGTTTTCATTACTGTCTTCTGATATAACTGAGGAGTAGGTTGGCACATTAGATGATGAACCTTCATTTTTCTGGGATTGTATATAATCCATGAATTCCTTGTATAACGGATGATCGGTATTACCTCCTGCTATGTTAGCAGCAATTAGCTTTTGGTTTCCTATTTGAGCGAGAATATTATTCTCTCTACTATTAGTAGATGATCTTCCTTTTCCTCGTTGCCGAGGAGGTCTGTATGTAGGCCTCATGATCTGAAAAAGTCAAAAGAGAGAACTATTAGTTCAAATATTCTCTTGTAAGAAAATCAAGAAGGGTATTATCAGACCCTTTTTTGTATAATATTTCGAAATCAAAAGGGGCTAATAAAGCTTGCCACCTTGCAAACATTTGTTTGGAAATATCATGTTTAAAAATCTTTATTAAAGATAAACATTGCAGCTTGACAGTCAGTTTTTATCAAAAACTTCTGATTGTATAAATCAGTTTGGAATTTCATAACACATTTAACTATAGAAAGGATTTCTTTAGCTACAGTTGCATAATTTCTCTGGGATTCATTCCATTTTTCAGAATAAAATTGAACAAGATATTCTTGTTTATCTAATGGAGAACATTGTTTCAATATCCCCCATAACCAATATCAGAGGCATCGATTTCCACAACCTTTGCCCAAGTGGGATTAGCTAAAGCTAAACATGGAAGGTTATGAACCTTCTGCTTAATTCTTTTGACTGATGCGGTATGACTGTCAGTCCAAGCTTTGGGATTCTTCTTTAATCTATCATAAAGAAGGGTTGTATCCTTAGCAAGATCCTTTATAAAAGGAGAAATATAATTCAAGCTTCCTAAAAATCTTTGAAGCTGGGTCTTATCAGTAATAATATCAGGAAATTTGGAAGCGAATTCAATGCTTCTATTAATGGGAATAATTCTTCCCTTTTCGATCTTATGAAATAGAAATCTGACATAGTTTTGGAAAATCAACATTTTTGGTTTGGATATTACTAAACTGTTTTGGAAAATAATTTTCTTAAATAAATTCAAATGTTTAAAATGAGATTCTATATTTTTTGAAAATACTAAAATATCATAAATATAAACAATTATGAAATTCGTATAAGGAAGGAAAATATCATTCATAATTTTTTGAAATTCCGAAGGAGCATTTTTTAAACCAAAAGGCATAACATTCCATTTATTGGCCCACCGGAACATTGAAAGCAGTTTTATATCTATCTGATTCAGATATCTGAATCTGTCAATAACCCGATTTTAAATCAAATTTTGAAAATATGATGGCATCATGTAATCTATCTAATAAATCCTTCTTATTAGGGATTGGATACCTGAACTATTTCAACACCTTATTAAGGGGTTTGTAGTTGATAACTAGTCTGGGAACTCCCTCCTCCTGTTCACCATGCTTATTGACATAAAAAGCACTGCAAGACCATTTAGACTTTGAGAGTCTTATTAAACCCTTTTGTTGTAAGGAATCAATTTCCTTTTTGCATAACTCTAAATAATTAGAGTTCATCTGACAAGGTCGAGCCTTGGTAGGGATTTTATCCTCAGAATAGTCTTCCTCATAAGGAAGATTTATGATATGTTTTTTCCTGCTCCAAAATTGATTCGGATGGTCACCACAAATAGAAGCAGAAAACTGGTTTTTGAGAAATTTATTTTCTCTACCAATTTAGGATTTTTTAAATCCTGGTCAACAGTAATAGAACTAATTTCATTTTTCAAAAATGCAATTTGGTTGACTTTTGAAGTAATTTTATCAGAAATAATTCCATTCAAAAATCTCTGAACAGGTTCAGTTATAAACTCAAAAGTGATACTTTTGCTATTATAAGTACCAGTAAAACCTTTTGTATCCCAGTACAAAAAAGGCATTAATTTTATAAAAAATGGGACACCAAGTATTACATCCCTGTCGATATCTTTTACCAAAACAAAACTTTCCGGAATATAAATATCATGTTGGCAAATATAAGCCTTGGGTAATTTATATAAAATACCCATTGAACCACCACTAGCATTTTTCAAACGATGAGTGGTTTTATGAAATATCTGGAAGGTATTATTCCTTCTTTTACACAATTTAAATCTGCTCCACTATCAAATAAAGCAATAAACTCTTTTTTAAAATTGTAGTCGATTAAAAGAGTTATTTTTATCAAAAACTTTGGGTGATAAAATATTGGATTTTTTCCAGAAATTCTTCTTCAGAAAAGTCTATGACTGCTAACAAAGTATGGGTAGTATTATTTTCTGAAGAACTTGCAACAGTATCATTAATCTTGATACTGATATCTTTCTCAGAATTTTCTAATTTGAAAATTCTTTCATCTAAGGCTACATTTGAAGCCTTTAATTCCGAGATTTCTTTCTTGAGATAATTTATCTCAATGCTTAAATCTTGGACAGTAGCCAACCTATCAGGCTGGGATTTACCTTTGACCAGATTTCTGATCTCGGACATTGTGTAAGGTACTTTCTGTGAAGGAACGCCTTTCACCTCTGTTCCTACTTCATAATTTGTAGGAAGTTTGTCAATTAACTGGGACCTTAATTCCGGGTCTTTAATAACCCTTAATAGCTCAATAATGCTATCATTGGTCAAGACATTGATTTTTAAATCTGTAAAATGCGAGTAGATATTAAAAAGATTGTCATCAGTATTACAACATTGATTTGAGCATTGTCCTTCAACACAGAACTCTTGATCATCTTCAGAGGATGAAATATAATATTCCTCTTGAAGGACTCTTAAATCTTCACTAGTAGATGACTCATGGTCAGAATTCTCCGGAGAAGAATTTAGGAGAATTTTACAAAGAGAATCTTTGATATTATCATCTAAATCAAGTTCTTTGATTTTGTCCTTGATTTTGCAATCTTTTGCATAATGGCCTATCCTTCCGCATTTGTAACAGGCCTGAGGGTTTTTTTGATTTAACAAACCCTTTCTGGCTTTATGAAAAACCTTTCTTCTTTGGGTCTTTTCATGTCGTTTCTCCGGCGAATCCTTTCTCCTATTGAAATCCTTTTTCTTATGGGATTTCTTTCTATTGGACGGAATTTCAATGGCATACTATTCACAGAATTCGCCTAATTCTTGTCTCTCAATGAGACGATGTTTCTTAATTTGTTGGTTTAGCTTGATTTCATTACATAGGGATAAACCTTCCGGAGTGCATACACTAAAGAGCTTACCATATGAGTAAGCATCATAATTTATACCCATCATTGTACCTCTAAGGACCTTTAGAATCCTTTTAGCAAATAAAGGAGGGAGTCCATCTATAAACTTGGACTTCCAATGAGTGCTATTACTTTCTGGTAATTCCATCACTCTGGATAAGAAAACATCTTTATACCATCTGAAAGATGTAAGTGTTTTACACCTTAGATTCTGGAGCATTGTCCTACTGGTCTCACTATTATCAGACCATCTTCCAGAAAAGTGTTCTATGATATTCATGACTAAAGAATAGACTGAATTCTGGACAGTCTTATCTTCTTCAGTTTTGGTGGCATTTATTATTTTATGCCTTTGGTCATGAGTAAGATAATTATCCCACCAGCCTTTGAGCTGACCAGTAAAATCAGCAATAATCATTTCTGTAATTGTCCTATCTGAATTCTTATTAACCTTGCAGATAGTGATGTACATAAGCATTCTATGTAATGTAGTATAGATTTGTCTTTCAACAAGACCATCTATATTCCACTCATAGATATCTGACCCACTATATCATTGATGGTAGTGGTCATTGTCCTGTTCTTCTATTAGGACATCTTGAGGGGTTGGTCTAGGATAATAAAACATCTTTTGGTAAGGTTTGCGAGCATATTTTTCAGAGATTTTATTAATCTCATCTTCTACCTGTAGTCCCTTACCTTTATCAGGTTTATGCTCTAATGTTAAGGGGCTAGCCTTAAATTCGCCAAACTTCTTATTAAGAAGTTCTTCCAAGTCATCAAGACCTTTTAATTTAAAGTCTTTTACTTCAGGAGGTGGTTGGATACTTGTAGTAGCGATTTGCTCTTTACCTTTAGCATCCTTCTGTTGAATTTTTTGGACTTCAGCTATTAGGTTTTCCAATTTCTCGTGAACCTTTATAACCTGTTCGCCCAAAATACTAACATACATATTAGTATAGTTATTTTTGGTGAGCATGGTATTCAAATTCTTTGTTGTTATAGCAACAACATCATTTTCAAATATTTTTGAAAAAGCCGTGCAATAAATAATTTTGTCTTTTTCCCCTATATGAAAAGATTGCTGGGGTGGAAAAATAAAATTAACAATATTACCGTTAGTGAGTGTATAATCTCTTTCTAAGACAGAAATATAGTTATAAACATGCTTAGACATAAACCATGGAACAAAAGCAATAATTTTATTTTTCTTGCTAATATCCTCATAAAAATCATGTCTAAAATATTGAATTAATTCACTTGTCATGTTTTCATGAAACCATTTTCTCAAAACAGCACATCTGGGTTTTAAAAATTCTTCTAAAATCATTTTTCTTGCCGGTGAACCCAGACTAAAATCTATTTGATTTTCAATCATTATTAACACCATTTGAAAAATCCATTTCGGATGCAGTAGGTTCAAGATCTAGATCAATCTTGACAATATTATCACTGCTAGTACTGATATTATTAACTCTATTATTTTCTCTAATCTGAGATGTGGAAGCTTTTGATGGAAAGTCCACCACATAATCAATTGGAGAAATATAAGAAGAGTTTGATCTAGTTAATCTAGATGACAAACTGATATTATCAGTTTGAATGGGTTCATTGAACCTGATTTTAATAGTACCATCTGAGGTTTGTTCTATTTCTGTAACCTCAGTATTACCAGTATTCCGAGGTGCAACTGCTTCCTCTATGACCCATTCTTTAGGAAAATCAATTTCATCCCATTTGATAGGTCTTCTGGTAGTTACTTTGGATTTCCCAAAGTTGGTTTCTATAAGAATAGTTTCATTTTTGAAATCCATAATTTTGCACATAGGATTTAAAGTATATAACGGTTTGAAATAAATCCTATAACAGATGTATATAACTTATGTACCAGAAAAATAATCATAATCATGTAATTTAATGCTAAGTATTAAAGCATTTAAAGAATTCTCTTCATTAAGAGAAATCTGCAGATTAGGATAAGCATTGAAATAAACAGGGCCATAAGCCAAACTAGTTTGCACAGTCCCTATAAGTGACTTTTTCCAGTTTTGATTTCTGCCATCTCTGAGAGCTGCTATGAAGCTTTCAGGTAAGCCTCTTAAAGTAAGTGGCTTAAAGGCGACTTGTATTAAGCCTATATGTATAAATCATTTTCAGATAATAATCTGAAGGTAGCATGGTCACTATCTACAGTGATAGTCTCTTTAGTAGTTTTAACTACTTGGTATATTACCTTAGGTTTGACTAAAAGTATAGTCCACTTATTAAGAAGATCTAATTGTTGAGGTAATTCATATCCTTCTTTTCTACTGTTTTTAACAGTAGTCTTCTTCCTAATGATATTCATTAAGAAACTAGTGTCAAACTTAGACTTCTCAGGTTTTTACTAACATGGCTCTGATTATTCTGATTATTATTATTATGATGATTGTTCTGATTATTATTATTATTATTATTATTATTATTATTA